>WNWK01018585.1:0-39596 GCA_009830355.1 Cherax destructor
TCACAAAACTCACAGAGGAAAAATTCTTAGGAATCCATCTTGACAGTGGCCTCAAATTTCAGACACATATACAACAAATTTCTAAGAAAGTCTCATAGACCGTGGGAATACTATCCAAGATACGGTACTATGTTTCACAACCAGCTCTCCTTACCCTATATCACTCACTCATTTACCCCTACCTCACGTATGGAATCTGCGCATGGGGCTCTACATCAATAACTCATCTCAGACCAAATTCTCACTCCAGGCAACATACTCCACCAATATTCAAAAACCTAAACTTACTCACCATACAAGACATCCATACTTTCTACTGTGCCTATTACATACATAGAACACTCTATGCAAATATTAACCCACCACTCAAACTTCTTCTTACCAATTTTAACAGGACACATGACCATAACACTAGACACAGATCACTCCTCTATGTTCCCCGTGTCCATCTAACACTATGTAAAAACTCAATGCATATAAAAGGCACGAAAATTTGGAATTCATTACCTGTCATTGCCAAAGAAACCCTACCTGTACCCCAATTCAAAACGATGCTAAAAAACCACCTTCTCACCCAAAGCTAATTGCTCAATATCAAACATTCCCAGCAAATTAGAATAATCGCTTAACGTAAAAACCTGACTAATCAATTGAATGTAAAACCTGTTATGAATATTACATACTTAGCTAATTATTTCCACAACTCTTACATTATAATGACCACGTAAACTAACTGCAATGCAATTAATTGTTTTAAATTGTTATCTCACTCAATTAGTTGCATTGCTACAATTAATTGATATGTTCAACTTATATTCAAACTTTATAACTTAGATATGCAACTTTACTTATTTTATAAATTATCAACCATAACTTTTTACCATGTAGTCTAGAATTAAGTAGTCCTAAGAATGCCCGCAATGCACAGCATATTAGGGGCTTTTGGCATGTACATCTCATTAATAACTAAGTAATAACTATGTAATAACTATGTATACCTAGGTCTACCATATATAATTGTACAATGTCTCAATAAAGTATTTTATTTTATTTTATTTTATTTTATTTTATTTTATTTTATTTTATCTATGCCTGTTATCTATGCCTGTGTCACCATTTGTGGTCGTTTCAGACTCCCTTAGTGCTTTACAGTCTATCCGTAAAATTGATACACCTCACCCCCTAGTTCTTCGTATCCACCTTTGGTTACGCCGTATCTTTAGCAAGCATAAAGATATTGTCTTTTGTTGGATCCCTGGTCATGTTGACGTACAGGGCAATGAACAGGCAGACACTGCTGCGCGGTCAGCAGTACATGACTATAGAAACTTATTTGGACTGCCCCCTTGTAAGTTGCACTCTGGGCAAGCACTGTTGACACCGACACTCTGAGACACTTCTCTCAGACTTACAAGTGGCTATGGTACAAATTTCTATCTAATTGCAGTAAGGGGAATCCCACACTGCCTACACAATACTGGAAGGGGGTTTACTTACTTGAAAAAAAAGGATGGCTATGTGTCCTGGTCTTCCTTATATATAACCCCTCCTAACACCATGTGCAGTGGAGAAACTTTGTCTGCAAAGGATGGTGTAATTAGTGTCCTGCCTGCACCTCAGAGTTCCCTGATTCCTAGGATGTCCCTTGAGTAATATATGCAGTAAGTAACACTAGCTTCCAGACTGAACTTAAGAGACGACGCTGGTACATACCAACACAAAGACGTCCGTCAGCTTAAGACCCACAGATAACTTCACTAACGTTTCCCCCAGAAAACTGGCCAGATACTGAGAGAAAGAAAGCCTAGTCTTACTGTAATGGGTCTGGATGGAGGCAGATGTCCACGGTACTTCGGGATCTCCTCCGTGGCCCCAGGACAGATGTTGGGTCACGTGGGGATGCTGTTGTATCACAGCACGTCTTCTCCGTGTGGAGTCTGGTCTGGTAAGAACGTAGGTCAGGATTTGTGACCGCCACACTGCCTAGATTCAAGTGTGGGCTGCCAGTTGTCTCTAGCTAACATAACCTAATGCTTGCCTATTCAGGCCTATAACTACCTATATTAGGGTGCTAGAGCTACACTATTAATATCTAACGTTGCCTTAATAATCCTACTATTAGTTTCGAACTGTACAAACTTGCCTAGGTGTGCCTAGGTGGATAAATCTATCAATTAAAATGTACACAATAGTCACCTTCAAGCTGGAGTGTGCGTATGTTTTGTTGGGTGTGTGGGTTTATAAACTCCGAGGGCCGATCCACGGTATGTTTAAGGCTCCTAACGGCTCACTTACCCTGCGGAACTTTTAGTGACTAAAAAAGTTTCCACAATGACCTTCCAGTTTCATATAGAGGTGTTTCTTTCACAGACTATTTTGCGGTCATTGCTACCCACCTTCGCACCCGTTGGCAACAATGCTGGTCTGACCTGCTGAATAACAAACTTCATTCTATTAAATCGGTTATAGGTTTCTGGCCTTCTTCTTGTCACAAATGTCGAGGTTGGGAGACTACACTCTCCCGTCTTCGCATCGGCCACACTCGTCTTACTCACGGGTATCTCATGGAGAGGCTCCCTGCCCCTCTCTGTGAGCATTGTCAGGTTCCAGTGTCTGTTCGACATATTCTGTTGGACTGCCCACTCTATCAACTAGCACACAGAATTTACCTCCAACGGCGTCTTCGCTCTGCGGCCCTATCTTTACCTTCCCTTCTTGCAGATGGACCCTTCTTTAATCCTGACTCTCTCGTTGACTTTTTGACAGAAACTGACTTACTACACAAACTCTAACCTGCAGCGCTGTATAACCCCTGTGGTTTAGCGCTTCTATTTGATTATAATAATAATACACAAACTCTGAAGATTATACCTCTAGCACCTCCCTCAGTCCCTTCTACCTTGATCTCTTGCTACCCTCTATCCCTGCACTAACCACTGTCCTGCTGCACTCCATACCCTACTAATCATCCATCTCCCTCTTACAACCCATTCTCCCTGCATCCTGCAATAACCTGCAGCGCTGTATAACCCCTGTGGTTTAGCGCTTCTATTTGATTATAATAATAATAATAATCCAAACTACGGATTCTCTGCATTATATTCACACCACACATTGCCCTCAGACAAGACATCTCCACTGCCTCCAGCCTTCTCCTTGTTGCAACATTCACAACCCATGCCTCACACCCATACAAGAGCGTTGGTATAACTATACTCTCATACATTCTCCTCTTTGCTTTCATGGATAAAGTTCTTTGTCTCCACAAACTCCTCAGGCACCAACCACACACCTTTTTTCCCTCGTCAATTCTATGATTTACCTCATCTTTCAAAGACCCATCCGCCGACACGTCCACTCCCAAATATCTGAATACATTCACCTCCTCCATACTCTCTCCCTCCAGTCTGATATCCAATCTTCCATTACCTAATTTTTTTTGTTATCCTCATCACCTTACTCTTTCCTATATTCACTTTTAATTTTTTTCTTTTACACACCCTTCCAAACTCATCAACCAATCTCCAACTTTTCTTCAGAATCCCCCAAAAGCACAGTGTCATCAGCAAAGAACATCTGTGACAACTCCCACTTTGTGTTAGATTCTTTATCTTTTAACCCCCACACCTCTTGCCAACAACCGAGCATTCACTTCTCTTACAACTCCATCTATAAATATGTTGAACCATGGTGACATCACACATCCCTGTCTAAGACCTACTTTTACTGGGAAATAATCCCCCTCTCGCCTACATACTCTAACCTGAGCCTCACTATCTTTGTAAAGACTCTTCACTGTTTTCAATAACCTACCTCCTATTCCATACATTTGCAACCTCTGCCACATTGCCCCCCTAATCCACCCTATCATACGCCTTTTCCAATCCATAAATGCCACAAAAATCTCTTTACCCTTATCCAAAACCACCGCCCACAGGATGGGTATGGGGTACATAATAAAGATATCAAACTAACCCTAATCTAAATACTGTTCACCTATATGTTTCACTGCAAACACTTGGTCTACACACCCCATACCCTTCCTAAAGCCTCCTTGTTCATCTGCTATCCCGCTCTCCGTCTTACTCTTAATTCTTTCAACCTGATTGTCTCCCATTAAACCAGGTGTTGTATGACCCCTATGGATTTAGTGTTTCCCCAAGAATGTAATAATAGGTTGATGGAGCAACCCTGATCCCTTAGATCAAACTTATTACCTAATGCCACATGACTTTGAAAAAGCATTAAATGACAGGCCCATGCACTCTGCCCAGACCCAGACTCATGGAACTCATGGAATATTTAAGGCAGGTGCCTTAAATATTCTATGGAGTGGGAGCATAGACACAAGGGCCATCCCATACACTAAAAACAACAGATATAGGTCTACTCCACAAAGGTGGCAATAAAGCAGTTGCAAAGAACTACAGACCAATAGCACTAACGTCCTAAATCATAAAAATCTTTGAAAGGGTTCTAAGAAGCAAGATTCCCAACCACTTGGATACTCAACAATTGCACAACCCAGGGCAGCATTGGTTTAGAGCAGGTCGCTCCTGCCTCTTACAACTACTGGACCACTATGACAGTCTTGGATGCACTGGAGGACAAACAAAATGCAGATGTAGTATACATAGACTGCAAAAGCCTTCGACACGTGCGAGTATGGTGTAATGGCACAAAATGCTTGATAAAGGAATAACAGAAAAAGTGGGTAGATGGATCTTTAAATTTCTAACAAATAGAATACAAAGAGTAATAGTAAGCAGAGTAAAGTCAGAGGCGGCTACAGTGAAAAGCTCTGTCCCACAAGGTACAGTCTCGCTCTCATCCTGTTCCTCGTCCTCCTATCTGACACAGACAGAGATGTAAGCCACAACACCATGTCTAATTTGCTGATGATGCCAGAATCTGCATGACGGTATCATCTAGTGAGGACACTACAAATCTCCAAGTGGACATTAACCAAATCTTTAAATGAGCCTTAAAAAATAATATGAAGTTCAATGAAGACAAATTTCAACTATACTCTGCTATAGAAAACTCTTGGAAATAAAAACTGGATTGGAGTATAAAACAAATCTGAACTGCACAATAGAGCAAAAAACTTATGTGAAGGACCTGGGAGTGATAATGTCAGAGAATCTCACTTTCAAAGATCACAGCAATGTATCTAACCACATCTGAGAGGAAAATGATAGGATGGATAATGAGAACCTTCAAAACTAGGGATGCCAAGCCCATTATGATTTTCTTCAGATCGCTTGTTCTCTCTAGGTTGGAATATTGCTGTACACTAATGGCCCCTTTCAAGGTAGACGAAATTGCAGACTTTGAGAATGTACAGAGAACTTCCCCCTCAAGGAAGGTTCCTTGATGCTGGTGAGGGGCTCTTGATCTAGGGAATTGGATCTGTGTTCCAGTTCATTGAATTAAGCCTGAATACCTTCCACATAACCACCCACAGGCGCTGTATAATCATATGGGTTTAGTGCTTCCCTCATGATTATAATAAGAGAGAACTTTCACTGCACATATAATACGGTAAAGCACCTAAATGGAAATGGTTGAAGTCTCTTGATTTCTACTTGGAATGCAGGCGAGAAAGATACATTAAATATACACTTGAAAAATCTAGTCCTAAATCTGTACACGGAAATCACTCCTAATGAAAGCAAAAGACTCGGCAGGAGATGCAACATTTCCCCGATGAAAAGCAGGGGCGCCTTGAGTATACCTGGAGAGGATTTCAAGGGGTCAACGCCCCCGTGGCCCAGTCCGTGACCAGGCCTCATGGTGGATCAGGGCCTGATCAACCAGGCTGTTATTGGCTGCATGTAAACAGACATACAAACCACAGCCCAGCTGATCAGGTACTGACTAGGTACCTGTCCAGAGCATTGTTGAAGACAACCAGGGGTCTGAAGTTTACCTGGAGAGAGTTTCGGGGGTCAACGCCCCCGTGGCCCGGTCTGTGACCAGGCTTCATGGTGGATCAGGGCCTGATCAACCAGGCTGTTACTGCTGGCCGCACGCAGTCCAACGTATGAACCACAGCCTGGCTGGTCAGGCACCGACTTTAGGTGTCTGTCCAGTGCCTTCTTGAAGACAGCCAGGGGTCTATTGGTAATCCCCCTTATGTATGCTGGGAGGTAGTTAAACAGTCTTGGGCCCCTGACACTTACTGAGTTGTCTCTCAACGTACTAGTGGCACCCCTACTTTTCATTGGTGGGAGTCTTTTGCGAGTCTTTTGCTTTCGTAGGGAGTGATTTTTGTGTGCAGATTTGGTGCTAATCCTAGGATTTTTTTCAAGTGTATGTAATCATGTATCTCTCCCGCCTGCATTACAGGGAATATAAGTCAAGGAACTTCAACCGTTCCCAGTAATTTAGGTGTTTTATCCTACTTATGTGTGCCGTGAAGGTTATCTGTACATTTTCTAGGTCAGCAATTTCACCTGCCTTGAAAGGTGCTCTTAGTGTGCAGCAATATTCCAGCCTAGATAGAACAAGTGATCTAAAGAGTGTCATCTTGCTCTTGGCATCCCTAGTTTTGAAGGTTCTCATTATCTATCCTGTAATTTTTCTAGCAGATGTGGTAGATACAATGTTGTGGTCTTTGAAAGTGAGATCCTTTGACATTATCACTCCCAGGTCTTTTTCATTAGTTTTTCGCTGTACTGTGTGGTTGAAATTTGCTAGTTCTTTGTATCATAGTTTCTACAGAGATATAAACAGCACCAGAAACTATTATACACAATACAGACAGGTCTCGCTTTTAAAGTGCTATGCTTTACGGAGCTTTGCTAATACAGCTCCCTTCAATTATAATCATTCTTCATTTATTCAGACTTCCTACAATAAATATATTCACCACTCGCTATAAGCTAAGTAATGTGTGTAGTGTTTATGACCCCTTCCACTTCTGAAGGGTCAATAATGACCCCTTCCACTTCTGAAGGGTCAATAATGACCCCTTCCACTTCTGAAGGGTCAATAATGACCCCTCCCACTTCTGAAGGGTCAATAATGACCCCTTCCACTTCTGAAGGGTCATTAATGACCCCTTCCACTTCTGAATAGTCAATAATGACCCCTTCCACTTCTGTATGGTCAATAATGACCCCTTCCACTTCTGTATGGTCAATAATGACCCCTTCCACTTCTGAAGGGTCATTAATAATCCCTTCCACTTTTGAGGGGTCATTAATGAACCCTTCCACTTCTGAGGGGTCATTAATGACCCCTTCCACTTCTGAGGGGTCATTAATGACCCCTTCCACTTCTGAATGGTCAATAATGACCCCTTCCACTTCTGAAGGGTCACTAAGGTCTCCTTCCCTGAAGGGTCATTAATCCTCCTCCCTTAAGGGTCATTAACCCCGCTCCCCCCCTTAAGGGTCACTAGACTTAAATGCAGCTTGAGCCCTCTATTACATTTCTTAAATAATCTAAACAAATTATATACATCAGATTTATTTCGATAATACAACTAATAAAAATCTTCATTATCACACTGATAAGAGAGAAATATAAGTATTTGCCATAATCATGAGTGAGAAAGTGTTATTAAGAAATGCACACGGCGGCCATGTTTGTTTTGGATGCGACTCTCAGACCAAAGAATTCCCCTTCAGTACAAAAAATGTTGCTTATTTGAAGTACTGCTGAGTGTTTTAGCTGTGAGTATGACGACGAGCCTCCATAGACCTGTGAGGGAGACTGGTACATATTAGATTTAACTCCCAAGTCAACACTAATGCTAGAAAACACGGAAGCTTTAAAAGATGAACTTTGATGCCGGAACATTATATATAAGAGTCTGGTTGTGTATTATGGTTAATACGCCAAAACAACTTTATAAAATAAATATTAGTGCTATTTTCAATAATGTATTATGCAGTAAATGCCCTGATAACTTAATAATTGTGGACAAAACCCAGAAGTAACGTCGCTTGAATTAGTTGTATTTTCTATTTTTTGTTTGACCTGACAGTTCACATACAAGTTTTATTTTATCATATAATATGCAAATGAAGGCTCTTGATCCAAGGAAGTGGAGGTATACACACTCGTCTAGATCTTGCAACCACTAACTGGCGTTAATTTACATTCAACAATACATACAACTTTAATATACCAGCAATGAGTATTTCTCATACATATTTTTATTTTGGAAGATATAAGCAAAAATAATACATTTTTTAGCTATGTATTTGTGAGGCAGTCGACACTTAATATTGAGTCATTGTGTGTAGAGACACATGTACCGATGGCGGAGTAAGGTTAAGTTAGGTTAGGTTATTCTAGGTAGGGTTAGGTAGGTCTCCTTAAGTTATTTTTTATGCCTTTTGCACAAAGTAAAATATCAGCTGTAAAAACAATGTTAATGTGTAACTTAAACGATAGTACTCCAGGTGTGTAAGTGCCTAGATAAACTTACTTTAAAAAAAAGTAATTTTATCTAGGTACAGGTACATGTAAGTGACGTGTGTGTGTAAATTATGCAGGATAACCCAAAAAAAACAGATAAGATGACTTATTTCCATTGGGGTCTTTGTACTTATTACCATTAGGGTCCTTGTACTTATGTCTATTGGAGTCCTTGATTTATTTTCATTGGGATCCTTGTATTTATTTCCATTGGGGTCCTTGACTTATTTCCATCGTGGTTCTTGTACTTATTTCCATTGGCGTCCTTGTACTTATTTCCATTGGTGTCCTTGTGCTTATTTCCATTGGCATCCTTGTACTTATTCCCACTGGTGTCCTGGGGAGGGACTTACAAACAGACCCCAGTGAAGCCACATTGGCTGTATTGGGTTATCCTGGGTTACTAGCCTTCAGGGTTAACAAAGTCATCTATAACAACTGTGTATATTGCAACCATTGTATGAATATGTATTATAAATTTTAAAAACATGTATATGAAGCTGTATAAAGCTTAACCAAGTTACTGTAGTGCATTTGTACATTATGTTAGTGTACAGAGGTATCTTGCATACTGTACATGGTAATTTAACTTCCCATCAAGAAAATATAGTTTAAATTAAGGAGTTAATGCTAAAGACATACCCTAACATGGCTTAATCTAACCTAACCTACTTTAATGTAACCTACCCTAATCCACCCTAACTTAAACCTATTCTAGCCAAACCTAATCTAATTTATCTCAAACTAACCAACACAACATAATCTAACTATAAGCTACATGTTTTATAAATGTTTTTAACAAATGTTTCTTTTATATGGGGAGTGAAATTAGCAGGAGTCAAAATACCAGTCAAAATACCAGTCAAAATACCAGTCAAAATACCAGTCAAAATACCAGTCAAAATACCAGTCAAAATACCAGTCAGAATGCCAGTCAGAATGCCAGTCAGAATGCCAGTCAGAATACCAGTGAATATACCAGTCAATATACCTGTGAATATACCAGTCAAAATGCCAGTCAATATACCTGTGAATATACCAGTCAAAATGCCAGTCAAATTGCTGGTCACAACTGTGCATTTAAGTAGTTTTGTATTTAGAAATATATCCTCTTGATGCTGATGAAGGGCTCTTGATCTTAGGAATTGAACTTGTTCTCCCCTTTCTTGGATCAAACCTGATTGTTTCCAATTGCTTAAAAAGTTGTTTGACCCCTAAAAGTTAATTTCTTTCCCAGAATGCCACTACTACATACATTCCCCACAAAATTAAAAAAAAAAAAAATGCTAAGATAAAATTTGTTCAGATTTTTAACCTAGAGGGTTAGCCACCCAGGATAACCCAAAAAAAAGTCAGTGTATCATTGAGGACTTTTCTTATTTCCACTGGGGTCCTCCAATCTTGTCCCCCAGGATGCAACCCACAATAGTCGACTGACACCCAGGTACCTACTTACTGCTAGGTGAACAGTGACAGCAATTGTAAGGAAACATGACTAACGTTTCCACCCATGCCGGGGATTGAACCACGGACACTCAGTGTGTAAAGCAAGAGCGTTGTTATCAGAGCCAACCATTAGCTCATAAAAGGCTTACTCAGATCAATTGAAAACAAATGAGATTATCGTCTAAGCCTTTCTTCCAAGAAGATAGTAAAACAGCCCACCCTCATTATTTCGCTGTTGCTAAGACTGTAAGATGGGTGACTGTTCACCACTAGCATAGGTCTTCTCTTGTAGCTACAAATACGTAATAGAGAGGCAGAAACAGTGAATATCTGACTGTATATTCTGGTGCACTTGGTAGGTCCCCATTTTCTGTTTGTGTTTCAAATTTTTTTATCATTTTTTTATAATGTTTCATATACAGTGGACCCCCGAGTTTCGTAAAAACTTCACTCCTGAAGTCTGCTCAAGTGCCATTACCGAACGAATTTACTCCCTTAAGGAAAAATTTCACGTAGGTTAGTCTATTTCAGACCCCCAAAAATACACTTCCACAAGAACTTACAAAATTATACTTACATAATTGCACGATTTCCGGGGTATTCGTTAACCGAGGGTCCAATGTATTGGCTTTGTGGTAAGTTTATTCAGGCACAGGTACACATAAGTACAATTATCATACATAGTGTAAATTAACTAGGATAAACAAAAAAATAATAATGTTATTGGTTAATTTTTATTAAGAGTCGAGTCTTAATTTAAGCAACATAATAACAACAAAAATTGAGAAATTTACTGAAAACTGTAATTTTTTAACACATTGGCAATCTCCCACTGAGGAAGAGTGATACAAAAAGAAATGGCATTCACTATCATTCATTCAATAGCTGTTTTTACCAGAAGTGAGCAGACATCCCAATTCAAATGACTCCCCAAATTGCAACATCCCCAACCCACCTTCAGAGTGCAGGTACTGTACTTTCCGCCTCCAGGATTCAAGTCTGGCTAACCATATGTACGTGAGAAATCAACAAAGAATTTTTTTTAGGACAATTTACACAAAGATAATTAAAATTTCCATACAAAAGGACTTTTCAAGTATATATTTAATAATTCCACAGGAGATATGAAAAAACTTGGAAAACTCTTCAAATTCTAGGGTTAAAACCTCCCCTTAATACATGGCTATTTACTTAATACCCCCATCAAGGTAAATTCTTGATGCCAGTGAGGAACTCTTGGTCAAAGGAATTTAATCTGTGCTCCTCTTCTTTAGATTTAATCTGAATGCCTCCCATTCTCCTAAGCGCTGTATCGTCCCTATGAATTTAGTGTTTCCCAATGAATGTACAATAATAATAATAATTACAGTATGTACTTAAGTGATGCAAGGAGGGAAGAGTATATGGAGAGAAAAAGAGAGGTTAAAAGAGTGGTGAAGCAATGTAAAAAGAGAGCAGATGAGAGAGTGGGTGAGATGTTATCAGCAAATTTTGTTGAAAATAAGAAAAAGTTTTGGAATGAGATTAATAAGTTGAGGAAGCCTGGAGAACAAGTGGATTTGACAGTTAAAAATAGGAGAGGAGAGTTATTAAATGGAGAGTTAGAGGTATCGGGAAGATGGAGGGAATGTTTTGAGGAGTTGTTAAATGTTGATGAAGACAGGGAAGCTGTGATTTCGTGTGTAGGGCAAGGAGGAATAACATCTTGTAGGAGTGTGGAAGAGCCAGTTGTGAGTGTAGGGGAAGTTCGTGAGGCAGTGGGTAGAATGAAAGGGGTAAGGCAGCTGGGATTGATGGGATAAAGATAGAAATGTTAAAAGCAGGTGGGGATATAGTTTTGGAGTGGTTGGTGCTATTATTTAATAAATGTATGGAAGAGGGTAAGGTACCTAGGGATTGGCAGAGGCGTGTATTGTTCCTTTGTATAAAGGCAAAGGGGACAAAGAGAGTGCAAAAATTATAGGGGAATAAGTCTGTTGAGTGTACCTGGTAAAGTGTATGGTAGAGTTATTATTGAAAGAATTAAGAGTAAGACAGAAAGTAGGATAGCAGATGAACAAGGGGCTTTAGGAAAGGTAGGGGGTGTGTAGACCAAGTGTTTACAGTGAAACATATAGGTGAACAGTATTTGGATAAGGGTAAAGATGTTTTTGTGGCATTTATGGATTTGGAAAAGGCGTATGATAGGGTAGATAGGGGGGCAATGTGGCAGATGTTGCAGGTGTATGGAATAGGAGGAAGGTTACTGAAAGCAGTAAGGGGTTTTTATGAGGATAGTGAGGCTCAGGTTAGAGTGTGTAGGAGGGAAGGGGACTATTTCCCAGTAAAAGTGGGCCTTAGACAAGGATGTGTGATGTCACCGTGGTTGTTCAATATATTTATAGATGGGGTTGTAAGAGAAGTGAATGCGAGGGTCTTGGCAAGAGGTGTGGGACTAAAAGATAAAGAAGCAAATACAAAGTGGGAGTTGTCACAGTTGCTTTTTGCTGATGACACTGTGCTTTGGGAGATTCTGAAGAGAAGTTGCAGAGGTTGGTGGATGAATTTGGTAGGGTGTGTAAAAGAAGAAAATTGAAAGTGAATATAGGAAAGAGTAAGGTGATGAGGATAACAAAAAGAATAGGTGACGAAAGATTGGATATCAGATTGGAGGGAGAGAGTATGGAGGAGGTGAATGTATTCAGATATTTGGGAGTGGACATGTCGGCGGATGGGTCTATGAAGGATGAGGTGAATCATAGAATTGATGAGGGGAAAAGGGTGAGTGGAGCACTTCGGAGTCTGTGGAGACAAAGAACCTTGTCCATGGAAGTAAAGAGGAATGTATGAGAGTATAGTTATACCAACGCTCTTATATGGGTGTGAAGCATGGGTGATGAATGTTGCAACGAGGAGAAGGCTGGAGGCAGTGGAAATGTCATGTCTGAGGTCAATGTGTGGTGTGAATATAATGCAGAGAATTCGGAGTTTGGAAATTAGGAGGAGGTGCGGGATTACCAAAGCGATTGTCCAGAGAGCTGAGGAGGGGTTGTTGAGGTGGTTTGGACATGTAGAGAGAATGGACGAGACAGAGTGACTCGAGTGTATAAATCTGTAGTGGAGGGAAGGCGGGGTAGGGGTCGGCCTAGGAAAGGGTGGAGGGAGGGTAAAGGAAGTTTTGTGTGCGAGGGCTTGGACTTCCAGCAAGCATGTGTGAGCGTATTTGATAGGAGTGAATGGAGGCATATGGTTTTAATACTTGACGTGCTGTTGGAGTGTGAGCAAAGTAACATTTATGAAGGGATTCAGGGAAACCGGCAGGCCGGACTTGAGTTCTGGAGATGGGAAGTACAGTGCCGGCACTCTGAAGGAGTAGTGTTAATGTTGCAGTTTTATAACTGTAGTGTAAAGCACCCCTCTGGCAAGACAGTGATGGAGTGAATGATGATGAAAGTTTTTCTTTTTCGGGCCACCCTGCCTTGGTGGGAATCGGCTGATGTGTTAATAAATAAATATAAATACAAGCCAATGTTTCGGACGTATTTATACGCCTAAATTCTAGCGGCCTCAAATCAAGCAGGAGAAAGCTGGTAGGCCCACATGTGAGAGAATGGGTCTGTGTGGTCAGTGTGCGCAGTATAAAAAAAATCCTGCAGCAAGCAGTACATAATGAGAAAAAAAACAACTCCGACCGTTTTTTTTAATTAAAACGCCGTCTTTGAGGTGTATTTTCGTATAGTATTTATGGTTGTATTCTCTTTTTCATGGTCTCATTTGATAGAATGGAAAACATATTACAGGAATAGAGATGATTTTGATTAGTTTCATGATGTAAACGATCTTGAAATTGAGCTCAAAATAGCGGAAATGTTCGATTTTTGCCAATGTTCAAAAGTAAACAAATCACACCATGCGTCAATACACATCAACTGGTGAGTCTAATATTCTTTCACAAGTGCACAGATATTATTTATACAGTTTTACAATAATGCAATAGTCTGCATAACAATAAATCTTCTATTTTTGTGTGAATAAAAAATCAAAATAGAAAGCAAGAGTAATGTAAGAGGGCCTAAAGACATGACTAATGAACAGATAACATCTTATTTTAGTGCTAGGGATGTCTGCATTGTTTATTCTGGACCCTATTTTGAAATTGACATCTTTTTTATTTTGCATGAAATTGGCGAAATTGCCATTTTCTGACCACTTTATTGGGTAGTTGAAATCGGTAAATTGGTGATTTCTTGTACTCAATCGATAGAACAAATGGAGTTCTAAAGAAATAGCTATGAGTTTGGTCGACTATCCCAATGGAATTGGCCTAAAATAGGGCTCAAAGTCGGCGAAATCGCCGATGCGTATATATCACTGACATCGCTAACTTTGCGAGAGCGTAATTCCGTAAGTTTTCAATCAAATTTCATACTTTTGGTGTCATTACAATCGGAAAAAGATTCTCTATCATTTCATAAGAAAAAATAATTTATTTTTTTTTCCAAAATTTTCCGACATAGAATGACAGTTTCAGAATGGGGCCTCCGACAGTCAAAGGGTTAAGGAAAAATGTCACGTAGGTTAGTCTATTTCAGACCCCCAAAAATACACTTCCACAAGCACTTACAATATTATACTTACATAATTGTACGATTTCCGGGGTGTACGAAACTCGGGGGTCCACTGTATATAGAAAGCCCCTTGTTATGCATAGCATTTTGGGCAAATTAGGTCCTTGTCCCAGGATGCGACCTACCCCATTCGACTAACTCCTAGGTACCCATTTTACTGATGGGTGAACATAGACAACCGGTGTAAAGAAACACGCCCAATGTTTTTACCCTAGCTGAGAATTGAACGCAAACCCTCGCCGTGTGAAGCGAGAGCTTTAGCCACCAGGCCACGGGGCACCGTAATATTCTTATTCAAACACTGACTTAATATACTCACTAATTAGATTGCATGAATACTGGCACTTAATTATTTAATGTCTTTGTAATAATATTTAGTACACTTTCTTATTTAGTTAAATAATTGTGTAGAGCTGTATGACTTAATTGTTCTTCCACCATTGCTCTTACATCTGTTCCTGCAACTTTATGCAAGATCTTATTTTCTTCGCTACAGTATAACACAGTAAATAAACTGCATATATGTCTGTTTTTAAGGATTCTAAGTAACATGAGAAAATACTTGATCCTCTGTATTTTTCAATTTTTTTAAAATTTCCCATAAGAAAATACACAGTCGGTTATAGTTTTGAATTAGAATTTAGGTGGCTTGTTTTTTTACAGATTCACCATGAGCATTACAAGTGACGAGGTGAACTTCCTGGTGTACAGGTATCTTCAAGAGTCAGGTAGGCCACCATCTGAGTGTCTTGGTTGGGGAGCATAAGGTTGACAGGGTTGCAACCAAACATCTGGTATTGGGCCCTTGCTTAGCGGAGGTGGAACTTACACTGATGATGACAAAGAAATGAGTGAGCTGCTGAAGTCAGTTTGACTCTGGTGATCAGTAAGCCATTAATTAGTTTGAAGATTGACAGTTGCAATGAGTTTTGAGTCTCACTCTTGAAAATCTCATTTGGAGTGTCAGTCTTTTGAATGGTTAATGGTTCACTGATCACAGAGTCGAGTCATATTGTGACTTCAGTAATTCACTTTTTTCTATGCTGTCAGTGTAAGTTCCAAGGATGCAGAATGAGTTTTAATTTGGACAATGTTTAGCTCTAAATAAAAGTTTTTCAAGTCATTAACATGGAGTATCTGGTGAGCCATGTTTGGTAACCACAACTTGTCCCATGACTGTGGGACAAACTAGACATTGAGTTTAGGGGCCAAAATGAATGCATATAGAAATAACAGAATTGATGTCATATTGTGTAGAAAAACAATCATATTTTTTAATCAATCTTCTTTCTAAAGGAGATAATGAGGAAAATCTTTATCATGAAATCTTGAAAAAACTCCGAAACAAAATGTTGTCCAGATAAAGGCTTCTAATGCATACTTGTGTCTTTGTTCACATTTATCTGCCTTAATGAATCAGGCTAAAACATTAAATGCAGATTTAGCATTGACTCGTTTATGTCAGGTGTATCCAGGTAGCTCTGCCTCCATGCTTTTATTTGAGGTGGAAGTGAGCATTTGTTTATATGTAATGGGGTTAATATTCATAGGGTGGGGAGGCACAGAGTAAGCACATACTGTACTACAGTGGACCCCCGAGTTTCGTAAAAACTTCACTCCTGAAGTCTGCTCAAGTGCCATTACCGAACGAATTTACTCCCTTAAGGAAAAATTTCACGTAGGTTAGTCTATTTCAGACCCCCAAAAATACACTTCCACAAGAACTTACAAAATTATACTTACATAATTGCACGATTTCCGGGGTATTCGTTAACCGAGGGTCCACTGTAATAGGAAAACATGTGACATGAAACTATTACTGTACAGCTACACTAGCAAAATACCCATAATACGACGTGAGATCATAAAGTTCCTGGACTTCCATGAAACAATATATAAGCTTACATAATCACCTAGTTGAAGTTGCCTCCCTCAAAGTACTCTCCTCAGGAGGCTATACATACATTGATCCCAATGTATAGCCTCTGCCATGTCTCAAGACATTTCTGGAACTCTTCTTTCCTAACAGTGTCTAGCACAGCCTGCAAATCTGCTTGAATCTCCTCCACATCTTTAACATGTCATCCATTGAGTGCCATTTTTCTTTCTGTGAAGAGAAGGAAGTCATAAGGGGCTAGATCTAGGGAGTAGAGAGGGTAGAGGATGACCCTTTTGTTGTTTTTGGCAAGAAAACAATAGTCATTCTGATCATGAGTCCGCAACCAGGGCACAGATTTTGTAGCCACTCACCCCATGTTCACACTTTCAGTCAAAACATTTTGACACAACCCTTAAGAAATTTCCATAGCACTTGCAATGACCTGGGTATTATGATCTACATAAATGGCCCTCCTCACTTTTTCAATGTTGCCATCTGTTTTTGACATTGATGGGTGACCAGATCATTCATCATCCTTGGCAGACATTCATCCTGCTTTGAATCGAGAAAACCATTCAAAACACTGTATCCAACTCATTGCTTCATCGCCAAATGCTTACTAAAGAAAGCAAGCTTGAAATAGAATTTCACACACACATGCTGTTCATTCTTTTAAAGATTCCATTCTGTTACACACAAAAACACAACAACACACAGTCTAGTTTCAGCGGAATGACCAACCACACTGAAACTGGCCATGCTACTTCACAAAGAAGTGTACTGTGCAGTGTGACCTACGCTGCTGCATATTTCACCCAGGAAGTGCATAAAAATTCAAGTCTGGGAACTTTTTGATAGCACCTTGTAAGTGTTCAAATAATTTCATAGACTATGTACTGCACATAAATTTTCAGTTATTATTAGTATTAAAATTATTGTGTTCATGAGTAAGCACTAAACACATGAGGGTCATTCTGTTCTTTTTATTAATATCACTAGATCTAGGGTATTGAAAAGATACCTTTTACTCACCTGAATGTTTCCTGCAGGTACTGGAGTCCTTTCTTACACAGGACTGGAGTCCTTTACGCAGGACTGGAGTCCTTTACGCAGGACTGGAGTCCTTTACGCAGGACTGGAGTCCTTTACGCAGGACTGGAGTCCTTTACGCAGGACTGGAGTCCTTTACGCAGGACTGGAGTCCTTTACGCAGGACTGGAGTCCTTTACGCAGGACTGGAGTCCTTTACGCAGGACTGGAGTCCTCTGGGACTGGTCTTTACGCAGGACTGGAGTCCTTTACGCAGGACTGGAGTCCTTTACGCAGGACTGGAGTCCTTTACGCAGGACTGGAGTCCTTTACGCAGGACTGGAGTCCTTTACGCAGGACTGGAGTCCTTTACGCAGGACTGGAGTCCTTTACGCAGGACTGGAGTCCTTTACGCAGGACTGGAGTCCTTTACGCAGGACTGGAGTCCTTTACGCAGGACTGAGTCTGCGACTGGGTCCTTTACGCAGGACTGGAGTCCTTTACGCAGGACTGGAGTCCTTTACGCAGGACTGGAGTCCTTTACGCAGGACTGGAGTCCTTTACGCAGGACTGGAGTCCTTTACGCAGGACTGGAGTCCTTTACGCAGGACTGGAGTCCTTTACGCAGGACTGGAGTCCTTTACGCAGGACTGGAGTCCTTTACGCAGGACTGGAGTCCTTTACGCAGGACTGGAGTCCTTTACGCAGGACTGGAGTCCTTTCGCAGGACTGGGTCCTTCGCAGGACTGGAGTCCTTTACGCAGGACTGGAGTCCTTTACGCAGGACTGGAGTCCTTTACGCAGGACTGGAGTCCTTTACGCAGGACTGGAGTCCTTTACGCAGGACTGGAGTCCTTTACGCAGGACTGGAGTCCTTTACGCAGGACTGGGGTCCTTTACGCAGGACTGGGGTCCTTTACGCAGGACTGGGGTCCTTTACGCAGGACTGGGGTCCTTTACGCAGGACTGGGGTCCTTTACGCAGGACTGGGGTCCTTTACGCAGGACTGGGGTCCTTTACGCAGGACTGGGGTCCTTTACGCAGGACTGGGGTCCTTTACGCAGGACTGGGGTCCTTTACGCAGGACTGGGGTCCTTTACGCAGGACTGGGGTCCTTTACGCAGGACTGGGGTCCTTACGCAGGACTGGGGTCCTTACGCAGGACTGGGGTCCTTACGCAGGACTGGGGTCCTTACGCAGGACTGGGGTCCTTACGCAGGACTGGGGTCCTTACGCAGGACTGGGGTCCTTTCTTACGCAGGACTGGGGTCCTTTCTTACGCAGGACTGGGGTCCTTTCTTACGCAGGACTGGGGTCCTGTCTTACGCAGGACTGGGGTCCTTTCTTACGCAGGACTGGGGTCCTTTCTTACGCAGGACTGGGGTCCTTTCTTACGCAGGACTGGGGTCCTTTCTTACGCAGGACTGGGGTCCTTTCTTACGCAGGACTGGGGTCCTGTCTTACGCAGGACTGGGGTCCTGTCTTACGCAGGACTGGGGTCCTGTCTTACGCAGGACTGGGGTCCTGTCTTACGCAGGACTGGGGTCCTGTCTTACGCAGGACTGGGGTCCTGTCTTACGCAGGACTGGGGTCCTGTCTTACGCAGGACTGGGGTCCTGTCTTACGCAGGACTGGGGTCCTGTCTTACGCAGGACTGGGGTCCTGTCTTACGCAGGACTGGGGTCCTGTCTTACGCAGGACTGGGGTCCTGTCTTACGCAGGACTGGGGTCCTTACACATGAAATGATGTTCCAGGAGAACTGGGGTTTTCTAATAATTTTCCTGGATGCATTCCTCAAGAATTGGCTAAACGGTAATTCATAGGTAACTGTTTTTACAGCTAGTTAGGCAGGGACTTAAGGGGCGTAAGGCAACTTGCCCATAGGTTTCCCTGTGCCAGGGAATTGAACCTTGACCCTTGAAGTTGCAAGTCGAATGCTCTCATAGATGAGCTACATGGCACCTCAAGGGTCATGTGGTACAGGGGGATTGGAGGGTAATCGGGAGGATAGCTCTAATTCATGTGGTACTGGGGGATTGGAGGGTAATCGGGAGGATATCTCTAATTCCTTGAAGCAAGAGCCCTTCACTAGCATTAAGGCATCTCTGTTGAAAGGATAAATTGTTACAAAACAGTCATATATCTAACACTTGTTGTTTCTTTATACCACTTCTAGCCCAGTGTTATCTCATGTTCTCTTGCTCTGTATTTGCCTACATTCTTTTTTGGGGGCTTTCTTCTTTTTTCCTTTGACTCGTATATACTCCACCACATTCTCATTATTCCTTGCCACACTGACTCTCCTAAGTTTTAAAATTTTGAGAATTTTGTGTTCTGTAACATTATCACTCCTCTAGTCTCCTCTAGCTCACTCTTCTGTTAGTCTCACTTGTGCAAATATAAATACAAATTTTTATTTCTTTATGCAGTACAAAATAATGTAGGTTACATGTAATGAAACATTGGTAGGCACAAAAGAAAGCCACTAATATGCAGTGTATTTCAGGCAAGCTAATCCTAATGCCTCTTTTAGTTATTCAAATAGTCGAAGTATTTAAACTTGACATATTCCAACACTTTTCTATTTACAAGGTTTACACATATTTCTTTCAGCTTTCATTAACATACCTTTATTTATAGGAATTTCAAGCCTTTTCTCATACACATTAATCAAACTTTTAACTATAGTACAGCTTTCATTTTCTCTTTCCCATGATTATAATAATGCAGAATTTCTTTCGAATTTGGAGTTATGTCAAGATGATTGTGAAAAAAATTGTATAAAATGCACATTACTGAAGGTTTTGTATGCATTATTTTCAGTTAGCTGTACTGTTGTAAATATGTATTACGATTTAACTTTTGAATTTACAGGGTTTTACCATGCAGCTTATGTATTTGGGATAGAGTCCCACATATCACAGTCAAACATTAATGGTGCGTTGGTCCCTCCTGCGGCACTTCTGAGTATCATACAGAAAGGCCTTCAATACACAGAAGCAGAAATAAGTATAGGAGAGGTAAGTTAAAATTGTAGTGATAGCCTCCTGATTTTCCTGTTGAATGTCCTGTATATTGTTAAATAATTAATTACTCTTCATTCTTTTACTTTTATGACCTTATGTGTTTATGTAGTGTAAGACCATATACACAAATTAAAATATATAGCTAAATTTAAAAAAAATTGCCTAAAAATCCATTATTTTACAGTCAGAATACCTAATCTTTTAGACTTTATTGTGCTCTTCATATGATTCTTAAAAAAATATGTGAGAAATTTAAAAATTAAGAAATACATGCTAAAACATTATTTTATTGTATATTTCAATGATTCAGATTGTGTAAATACAAAATTTGATCTTGGATGATGCTGAGAACTCTCACAATTCTAATAGCGCATTGAATCTTGCAGGACGGATCGGAGAGATTAATTGACAGTCTGTCACTGATAGACGCTGTAATGCCTGATGTTGTAGCATCTAGACAACAACAGAACCAACAGCCCAAAGCAGTAGTCAAGACAGAAATTCCGAGTACGAATGGTGATGAAGGTGGGTCAGCAGGTGACGAGTTTACTCTGCTCTGGATGATTAGAAATAAAGAGGATTGCTTATTTAATGAATGTGGAAATAGAAGGAGGTAGAAAAGCTGTTCTTGGTTAATTTATTTAGTGAATATGGAAATGGGAAGCAAGTAGGAAAGTTCTTCTTCCTTCAATGCACCAGCCATATCCCATCGAAGCAGGGTGGCCCAAAAAGAAAAGTGAAAGTTTCTCTTTTTAAATTTAGTAATGTATACAGGTGAAGGGGGTTACTAGCCCCTTGCTCCCGGCATGTTAGTCGCCTCTTATGACATGCATGGCTTATGGAGGAAGAATTCTGTTCCACTTCCCATGGAGAAGTAGGAAAGTTGTTGGTTAATTCATTGAGGAAAATTATCTGACATGAGACTTTGTCACAAGATGACCCATTTAGTGTTGAAGGCAACACATGATCAGGGAAGGGAGGAAACTTGGGAAAAAGTGTCTGCCATTGATCCTGTGACTGGATACAGCAGTAGTGAATGCTGGTTTTTTCACTGCTGGGCTCAGTAATCCAAGAGTAAGTAGGGAAAAGAATAAGAAGAAACAAACAAGCACAAGTAATGGGAGAAGAGACAGAAATAATACAATTTTGTAATTACTTATTGTGGGTGTATCAGCGTCATAGCATCTTGGGAAATATCGTATCTGCCTGTCTTTTCATAAGAGACAGGTGTCAACCAGGGCCTCCACGAGAAATTTTACAAGGCGGAACAAGACTGCTTTGGGGGCCCCTGGAGGCAGGCTGAGACCTGTAATCTAAGTGAATTTTACATAATTATTTTTCTAAATAAACTAAAAATAGTTGAATTTACCAAAAAAAATAAAAAATAAAATGAAAAAAAATTAAAATAAAATGTCTATGGCAATGGGGGCCCCTTCAGAGATTCACAGCCGGGCTCTGGACCAATGTATCGGCTGAACCTCCCTCTCAGAGGCCCTGGTGTCAACAGTGTTGATGTTATTCAGAGTGTGCAAACCATCTAGATATAAACTTCTTCTCTTTTCTTTTAACAAATTGACAGTATCCCATCGAAGCGGGGTGGCCCAAAAAGAAAAACAAAAATTTATCTTTTTAACTTCAGTAATGTATACAAGAGAAGGGGGTTACTAGCCCCTTTGCTCTCGGCATTTAGTCGCCTCTTACAACATGCATGGCTTACAGAGGAAGAATTCTGTTCCACTTCCCAATGGAGACCGACTAAATATAAACATTTCCACAATAATTATCTTAATGCATAAAATAGTGACAAGACTATCAAGCAGTATTGTGAATATAAAAGAAGTGAACCATCAGTAAGGGTAGGGCAGCAGAGTGGTAGAACAGTGCAATGGTTTACAAAAGATGTTAGTAAATACTACAAGCATATGAACCTTCCAGTAACTTATAGACCTTATATGCAAACAGATACTACAAGTTTATTGTAGCTACAAATATGTAAGATAATAACCTACAGTGTGGTACCTTGTATGAGCAATTAAGGCTGAATTATCTATGAATGTCTTATAATCGTCCACTCACTTTACTGATAGTGTAACCGTTAACTTCAAAACTTCTTCAGTATCTGTTATTCCTTTTGTGTATATGCTTGCAACTATCATTTTCATCTTTGAATATAGGATACGTTAACTCATGCAAAAAAGTGTACATGTTCACCCTGTGTATTTTGATCTGTTCACATTAATGTTTTACTGGAGTTCATTCATTAAATCACCTTTTTTTTCAGGAACAACGGGTGAAACTATGGATGTTGATATTAGTGTGGAAATTCCATTGAACAAAGCAACAATCTTAAGAGGTCATGAGTCTGAGGTATTTATATGTGCTTGGAACCCCACTACAGATCTTCTGGCTTCAGGGTAATTATCTGCTTCACTTTTAGTTTTTAATACCGTGAGCTTGTCGACTTGTTCTTTCATTTTAAGGGGTGTGAAGATGAATAATAACATGTCAACATTACAATTAACTTGTGATAAAAATTTATTGTGGTTGAAGATATGGTGTATTGTAGAGATTGTAAATGATTGATTGCTTAGTTGACTGGAATATGTAACAGAAGATATAGGTACAACTCTGATTTACCAGCAACAGATCATCTAGCACCTCTTTTAGTCCAAACAGAATTAAAAAACTACTTTTTTTTGACAAAATAGTTTACCAAAACTATTATCCAGAGGGCTGAGGAGGGGTTGTTGGGGTGGTTCGGACATGTAGAGATGATGGAACAAAATAGAATGACTTAATGAGTGTATAAATCTGTAGTGGAGGGAAGGCGGTGGGGTAAGGGTCGGCCTAGGAAAGGTTGGAGGGAGGGGGTAAAGGAGGTTTTATGTGCGAGGGGCTTGGACTTCCAGCAAGCATGCGTGAGTGTATTTGATAGGAGCGAATGGAGACAAATGGTTTTTAGGACTTGACCTGCTATTGGAGTGTGAGCAAGGTAACATTCATGAAGGGATTCAGGGAAACCGGCAGGCCAGACTTGAGTCCTGGAGATGGGAAGTACAATGTCTGCACTCAAAAGGAGGGGTGTTAATGTTGCAGTTTTATAACTAGTGTAAGCACTCCTCTGGCAAGACAGTGATGGAGTGAATGATGATGAACGTTTTTCTTTTTCGGGCCACCCTACTTTGGTGGGAAACGGTCAATGTGTTAATAAAAAAAAAGTTTACTGGGTAGCAACAGATGCCATTGTATTAAGTGTGTGATCAGTTTATATTGTTTACACTATAATTATTGGTGGTGATCCCTTGATTTTATAAAATTATTAGCATATTTTCCTAACAACTTAGTGGTTAGTTCTACAGTTCCAGTAAAATTCTAAAACCTAACATTTTGGGAGTGGTGGTACTGCAACATTCTTTGTAAGTACAGTAATAAATAATCTGTTTCATTTATGCTAATGTTTAAATAAAGTTTGCAGCAGACTATGGTGGGTCCGAGGTGCATTGTTGAATATTATTATACGACCTCTGTTAATCCTGCAAAATCGATATACCAGCAGATCCTAGGAATCCATGTTGCTGGAAAATCAGTGTTGTACCTGTATAAACAGAATAGTTCCAATCAAAGTGTTTAAATTGTCTTAGTGGTGTATTTTACTTTTTGTTTCAAAATTTATCTTTTATGAAAAAGTTATTATACTCATGAGGAAATGCTAAATTGTACGGGTAATATAACACTCGGGAATGGGAGGTAATAAGGTTTGCTCTAAGGAAGTAAAGGGTACCTCCAATTCCTTAGATCAAGAGCTCCTCAACAGTAAGACCATTCTCAATCTTCTCAAGTATAAACTCATGTACTTTTACTTCAGGTCAGGAGACAGTACTGCACGTATCTGGAACATGAATGACAACACCACATCACCAAATCAGCTGGTTCTCAGGCATTGTATCCAGAAAGGTGGTACAGAAGTGCCCAGCAACAAAGATGTAACTTCTCTAGACTGGAATGTAAGAAACTAGGTTGTGGAGATGTGCTCATTTTTATTCACTCTAAACCCTCGATTTAGCAGACTTTGGAAGTGCTGCCAAAATCTGTTGGCTAAGCTGATTCAGAAACTGAACAAAGTCTGCTGATTACATTCACAACAATACAGTTTCATGTTAGGCAAAAGGACACAAGTGCAACTAATGTGACATTTTATTTGTCAAGCCGTTACCAGCTTGACGAAGCTCCTGGAAAGCGAAACATTGCCATAATAAAATGTCGCATTAGTTGCACTTGTGTCCTTTTACCTAACGTATCAGTAATTCCACCAACATTATTACAACACATTTTCATCTCTATCCACCACAATCATCATTACCAGCTACCTGGTCCTCTACTGTTAGTTGTCTAAAGTGAGGGTTTACTGTAATATCATCATAACCCCTGTGGTTTAGTGCTTCTTTTTGATAATAATAATATTACTGTAATATCATTGCACGTTTTATTTTATTGCTAAACATGCTCAGATTTGAGGGTCAATTTTTATCAAAATCTTGACATGAACTTTTTTGTAGTGTTGAAATACTTGACTCAGTCTGGTTAAAGGAATAATTGACTATGCTAGCAATTCATTTTTTATGCACTTATTTTATCTTCTGATTTATTGAATATAGTGTATATGGATCTGCAGAAAATCTCAGATTAGTGGGAGGTATGGAATGTGAAAATTAAATCAGGAGAGATGCAGATATTAAATATATTTTATACTTTTTAGACGTTCACTTTACTGGTTAAGAGCTGTTATCTAAGCTTCACTTATTTCATACCCCATCTCCAGGAGGTCACCCTTAGCAGTCAGCTAACAGCCAAGCGTTTATTTACAGTTAACGTTGCTAATCCTGTTTTTACCTTTACAGTGGACCCCCGAGTTTCGTAAAAACTTCACTCCTGAAGTCTGCTCAAGTGCCATTACCGAACGAATTTACCCCCTTAAGGAAAAATGTCACGTAGGTTAGTCTATTTCAGACCCCCAAAAATACTTTTCCACAAGCACTTACAATATTATACTTACATAAATGTACGATTTCCGGGGTTTACGAAACTCGGGGGTCCACTGTATTTTGGCTTTGGAGAGAGAGTTGAAACCAGCTCATCCCTAAAAAATTTAGGTGTTGTTGAGTTACCATTTAAGTTTGGTAAACACCTTACAACACTACCACACTCATTCTCATTTTCTTTCATTCTCATTAATTCTGTCACAGCCATTGCTTGTATTTTCTAATTTTTCTTGTGTTATCTGGAGCCAGTATCTATGTGCTGGTGAATAAGTTGTATGTATTCTGATAGCTATTGCTCTTTATTTTAATAATAGTAACTCCATGGGGAAGTGGAATAGAATTCTTCCTCCGTAAGCCATGCGTGTCGTAAGAGGCGAATAAAATGCCGGGAGCAAGGGGCCAGTAACCCCTTCTCCTGTATATACAGTTGTACCTCGACTTACGATGGTCCCCAAACTCACCCTTTTATGTAAGTTTATTTTTTTAAATGCTTTTGTAAGTGTAATTTTGGGGGTCTAAAAGGACTAGTCTATTTTACATCATTCCTTATGGGGATAAATTCGTTTGGTAATGGCACTTGAACAGCATTCTGGAATGAAAAAATATCGTAAGTCGAGGTACCACTGTATTACTAAATGTAAAAGGAGAAACTTTTGTTTTTCCTTTTGGGCCACCCTGCCACGGTGGGAAACGGCCGACGTGTTGAAAGAAAGAACTTCATTTTGTTATACTAATAATAAGTTACTCTTAAAAGTGTGATGGAACACTCCTGGCAACTGGATCCTATGATGGCTATGCAAGAATTTGGATGACTGATGGCCGGTTAGCATCCACACTTGGCCAACACAAGGGACCCATTTTTGCATTGAAGTGGAATAAAAAGGGGAATTACATTTTGAGTGCAGGAGTGGACAAAGTAAGTTCATTTTTGCTTTAATCTCATTAAAACTGACTGTGTGCAGTGATGTATTTCTTAATAATTTTTGAATATACAGTACTTTCCTGAAATAGATTGTTTTGTATGAGACAAAAATATATTGGTTTTTGTTATAAAATGGTTGATAACACTTGAGAAAGAATCGGCTTGTATGTTAAGAGCATAAATTTGAAATGTCTTTTTGAAAATAAATAACCTCTATCATCTACTTTTTAACAAATTGCAAGCCTTGAGCTTTTGCAATTTTTTGTTTGGGGGCGGGCGGGCTGAGTTGCATCACAGTAGCTTGCAAATGCCACCAACAGTTTTGTGGGTATAGCAAATGTTTCTGTCTGGCATAATCTCATTACTTGCATCATCTTGTATACCATAGAGCTCCTTACCAATATTAATATTGTGCAGATAGTCGCCTATCTTTCCTTAAGAAATGAACAGGATTTGAATCTGAAGAGTGGCGGTTCTAATATTACCAGCCAGTTGCCTGGTAATCGTAAGACTCCCAGACTTCAGGTTTGAATTTTGTTTACATAAAAAAATTTGTATAATCAATTGTATTTTTTAACACACCGGCCGTCTCCCACTGAGGTAGGGTCACAAATCTTATTTACAAAGTGCAGGTTAACAGTGGTAGTGATGACCAGGATATGCCCTCCATAGTATTCCTTTAGTTGACGAAGTCAGCTCTTTTTAAGAAAGCCAGTGCCAAGGGTGATAAATTTGTGCCATCCCCTTAATTCCCTACTGCTAGCAATCCAACCAGCAATCCCACATCTGTATGTTTGCAGGTGCCGTAACCATGAACTTACACGGCAGGGCTGATCACCCTTCCATCATCTCAAGCCTGGATGTTCTAGGGGCAGAAGGTGATTACTAACCTCATTCTATTCCCTCTTCCTGCCCCCCTCCTCTTTCTCATCTGCCCTCCTCATATTTCATTATCCCTGTCCTCTGTCTTCTGCTTGGTAAGGATAATAGCGAGGAAATTAAAAATTGCATATCGCAGGTGGCTCTTCTGATCTAGTGTATAAGTTGCTAGTAGGGTAAGATAAAGGGAAAAACTGGAAAGTATTTCAAGGACTTTTGTGTGTGGTAGAACTTACTGAGTGTGTAAGTAGTTTATGATCTTATTTTTTGTGTGGTTGTAAATCTATAATTTTCAGAGGTGTAGACAGTAGCAAGATAATTTTATCAAGTTGTGAAATATAATTGAGTAAATGGAAAGTGGTAGATGAAAGTAATTTTTAATTAATTCAGAGATAGAAGACAATAGCTGTGTTGGAAATAATTGATGTTATACATGTGAACAACACAAGTGACAATAAAAAAGCCCGAATGGAATTGATCTGTTCGGAGGTATTGCAGGCATGACTATTTTCATGCCAAAAATTTTATACCTAGTCTATAAAACTACTAAGATAATGTGCATATTTTGTTACAATGTGGTTACTAGTTTTCAAAGATATTACTGATTGTGAAGGGTGAGGTGGTAGTCTTCAGTACTGTTAATGTCCAAGAAAGTTGGTATGTTTTCCTCTTTCAGGAATGTTTGCTGGACTTGAATTCTGAAGGTGAGAATTACAGTGTCTGCACTCTCAGTGTTGTGTAAAGAAGTTGCAATTTGGTTTACCATTTGAACAGTGAAGTTTATGCACCTCTGGAGAGATCTAAGAAATGAGTGATGGTGAATGTGTCTTCCTTTTTGGTGATCACCCTGACATTGTGGGCCAATTTGTTAATTCTTCTTTTAACTCATATAAGATTAATTTGTTTGTTTCAGACTACAATCATATGGGATGCATCCTCAGGACACTGCACTCAACAGTTTGCCTTCCACTCAGCCCCTGCCTTAGATGTAGACTGGCAGACAAATACGTCTTTTGCTAGTTGTTCAACTGACCAGTGCATACATGTGTGTCAGCTCGGCCAGGATAAGCCCATAAAGTCCTTCCAGGGACACACCAATGAAGTCAATGCTATCAAATGGGATCCACAGGGTAATCTTCTTGCATCATGTTCTGATGATATGACTCTTAAGGTGAGATGTAAATAGATTTTTTTTTTAAGTTTTAGCTGACAAAATTGGAGAATTCCAACATCTTGTGCAATACCAGTGGACCCCCGAGTTACAAACACCCCGGAATTCGTACAATTATGTAAGTATAATATTGTAAGTGCTTGTGGAAGTGTATTTTTGGGGGTCTGAAATAGACTAACCTACGTGACATTATTCCTTAAGGGAGTAAATTCATTCGGTAATGGCACTTGAACAGGCTTCTGGAATGAATTATGCTCGTTACTCGGGGGTCCACTGTATTACTCTCACTTAAATTAGGGGTTTATAATGCACATACAGTATGTTTGCAATTGATATATTTATCTTTTTAACTGAAAAGTTGCCAGTGGAGACACCCAGAACACCAATGACAAAGTATATAATGGCAGCAAGGGGCTAGTAACCCCTTCTCCTGTATATATTACTAAATGTAAAAGGAGAAACTTTCGTTTTTCCTTTTGGGCCACCCTGCCTCGGTGGGAGACGGCCGACGTGTTAAAAGAAAAGAAAAAGATTTTAAAAAATTATGCAATATATGAATGCAGATGGGAAAAGTTCATGATAAAGATGAAGTTGGTTTCCCACTTGATAGCCTGCTTTAAAGCCAGACAACGTGGGTAGAAATACTCTCGAAACCATCATCAGGTAAACATTATGCAATGTTGGCGGGACAGTGAGTAGCAGCTCATTCTACTCAGTTGTATAAGGGGTAGTAGGAAGTTAACTCTGGTCTCAGATGTGAGGGAAAAGAGGAGACGGAGGGGGGGGAAGAAAGGTGAGGGAAAGTACTTAGGAAAAGCAGACAGCAGAAGACCTGGCTGTCCATATCAAGAGAGGAAGTGGGAGAAACAGAATGGTTAAAAGTGTCTGAGGAAGCAAACATCTCGTAATCTACAAAATAAAGGGATTGAAATTATTATTTCTACTCCGGTATCATTCCAGTGGTGCTGAAAAGGAGAGGAAGATGGAGAGAAGGGAGAGGTGCAATACTAGTTTTATAACACTAAGAATTTTTAATAAAAATTCATCCAGGGGAAAGAAAATTGAAAATGTTGAAAAACTCAAAAAGAAATTTCAGTTAAATATATTTTGGACAGACTTTCTTTGTTTTTTGAAAGGTTTCACCTATGCATATTCATAAAGTGTTCTTACAGGTTTCATGAAGAGGCAGGTCAGAATCATTATTATTTTGGATCTTTAAGAAAAAAAAAATTCCAAGAGGTTTATATTGTGAAGCCTAGTAACAAATATCTTTATATTTCTGCATATATAATTGGGACTTTAAAATACTTTGTTAATAAAGATATAATTTTAATGTGTTATGTATGGGGTAAATGCTTTGAGAAAATTTGGAAAATAGTAATCATTTGCATTTAGCAAAAATATATTAATAAGTAGACATGTCACTTATAGTAAGGGCTTTAACTTTTAATACATTATTTTATAAAAAAAATTATGATCCACATTGTACTAAATTTTCTGGACATAGAGGTACAATAATACTTAATTGGGCTTTAAGGTTAGCTGTCACCCTAATGACTATGTGTCTACGAAACTTGTTGGTTTTCTTTTCTCCATTTTTGATTACGTAGAAAATCCATGGTAGCAAAAGGTTTTTAAAAAAATTATATTAGACAATTATATTAGAGTGTAAAACGAAAGCCTGTATTTGTTTTACATGATGGTAGGATTGCTGGTGTCTTTTTTCTGTCTCATAAACATGCAAGATTTCAGGTATGTCTTGTTACTTCTACTTACACTTAGGTCACACTACACATTCATGTACAAGCATATGTACAGTATATACACACACCCCTCTGGGTTTTCTTCTATTTTCATACTAGTTCTTGTTCTTATTTCCTCTTATCTCCATGGGGAAGTGGAACAGAATTCTTCCTCCGTAAGCCATGCGTGTCGTAAGAGGCGACTAAAATGCCGGGTGCAAGGGGCTAGTAACCCCTTCTCCTGTATATATTACTAAATGTAAAAGGAGAAACTTTCGTTTTTTCTTTTGGGCCACCCTGCTTCGGTGGGAAACGGCCGACGTGTTGAAAGAAAGAAAGAAGAATTATATTAGATAATTCAAAGGGATGCTAATGTTATTACAGATTATGGTGTCCTTTGAAACACACTGCTAAATACAGTGGTACCCCGACTTACGATATTTTTTCATTCCAGAATGCTGTTCAAGTGCCATTACCAAACGAATTTATCTCCATAAGAAATGATGTAAAATAGACTAGTCCTTTTAGACCCCCAAAATTACACTTAAAAAAACATTTAAAAAAATAAACTTACATAAAAGGGTGTGTTTGGGGACCATCGTAAGTCGGGGTACCACTGTAAATATATATGTATGTACATACAGCAGCTGTTTTTGTAGGTACGTATATGGTCAGATTTTGCCAAGATTTTTAAATACTATTTATAAGTACTATTTAGGCTGTGTTCTTGGTTGGTTCTAGTTATTTTACTGCCAGTATTTTCTGATGGCTTAATCATTTTTTCTTCTCAATTATTTACACTAAAAAAAATTGGTGATTTCCTTCTCTCCCATTGAAAATAGTAAAGAGTGAAAATAGTAAAAAGCAATGATCACAAAAAATAGATTAATCATTAATTAATACTTTTTGAAATATTGAACATTTTTAACTTTTATATTGGATTATGTATTGGTGGATAAAAGGTTGATGGGTAGGCTTCAGGATGTACATGTTTATACAGGGGCAACGGATATATCGGATCATTATTTGGTTGTAGCTACAGTTGGAGTAAAAGGTAGATGGGACAAAAAGAAAATGGCAACAGCAAGTAAGAGAAAGGTAAAAGTGTATAAACTAAGGGAGGAGGAAGTTAGGGTGAGATATAAGCAACTATTGGCAGAAAGGTGGGCTAGTGCAAGTATGAGTAGGGGGGGAGGGGTTGAAGAGAGTTATGATAGTTTTAAAAATGCAGTATTAGAATGTGTGGCAGAAGTTTGTGACTATAGGAAGGTGGGTGCAGGAGGAAAGAGGAGTGAGTGGTAGAATGAAGAAGTTAAGGGAGTGATAAAAGAGAAAAAGGTAGCTTATGAGAGGTTTTTACATAACAGAAGTGTTAATAGAAGAGCAGAGTATATGGAGAGTAAAAGAAAGGTGAAGAGAGTGCAAAAGAAGAGCAGATGAAAGAATGGGAGAGGCTCTGTCAAGAAATTTTGCTGAAAACAAGAAAAAATTTTGTAGTGAGATAAACAAGGTAAGAAAGCCTAGGGAACAAATGGATTTGTCAGTTAAAAACAAGAGTAGGGGAGTTAGTAGATGGGGAGCTGGAGGTATTGGGTAGATGGCGGGAATATTTTGAGGAACTTTTAAATGTCGATGAAAAAAGGGAGGCGGTAATTTCATGTACTGACCAGGGAGGTACACCATCGTTTAGGAGTGAAGAAGAGCAGGATGTGAGTGTGGAGGAGGTGTGTGAGGCATTACGTAGAATGAAAGGGCGTAAAGCAGCTGGAATTGACGGAATCATGACAGAAATGTTAAAAGCAGGGGGGGATATAGTGCTGGAGTGGTTGGTATTTTTGTTTAAGAAATGTATGAAAGAGGGGAAGGTACCTAGGGATTGGCAGAGAGCATGTATAGTTTCTTTATATAAAGGGAAGGGGGATAAAAGAGAGTGTAAAAATTATAGGGGAATAAGTTTACTGAGTATACCAGGTAAAGTGTATGGCAGGGTTATTATTGAAAGAATTAGAGGTAAGACAGAGAGTAGGATTGCAGATGAGCAAGGAGGCTTTAGAGTGGGTAGGGGATGTGTAGATCAAGTGTTTACAGTGAAGCATATATGTGAACAGTATTTAGATAAAGGTAGAGAAGTTTTCATTGCATTTATGGATTTAGAAAAGGCATATGATAGAGTGGATAGGGGAGCAATATGGCAGATGTTGCAAGTGTATGGAATAGGTAGTAAGTTACTGAAGGCTGTAAAGAGTTTTTATGAGGATAGTGAGGCTCAGGTTAGGGTGTGTAGGAGAGAGGGAGATTACTTCCCAGTAAAAGTAGGTCTTAAACAGGGATGTGTAATGTCACCATGGTTGTTTAATGTATTTATAGATGGGGTTGTAAAAGAAGTAAATGCTAGGGTGTTGGGGAGAGGGGTGGGATTAAATTATGGGGAATTAAATGCAAAATGGGAGTTGACACAGTTACTTTTTGCTGATGATACTGTGCTTATGGGAGATTCTAAAGAAAAGTTGCAAAGGTTAGTGGACGAGTTTGGGAGAGTGTGTAAAGGTAGAAAGTTGAAAGTGAACATAGACAAGAGTAAGGTGATGAGGGTATCAAACGATTTAAATAAAGAAAAATTGGATATCACATTGGAGAGAGAGATTATGGAAGAAGTAAATGTTTTCAGATATTTGGGAGTTGACGTGTCAGCGGATGGGTTTATGAAGGATGAGGTTAACCATAGAATTGATGAAGGAAAAAAGGTGAGTGGTGCGTTGAGGTATCTGTGGAGACAAAAAATGTTATCCATGGAGGCAAAGAAGGGAATGTACGAAAGTATAGTGGTACCAACACTCTTATATGGGTGTGAAGCATGGGTTGCAAATGCTGCAGCGAGGAGGAGGCTGGAGGCAGTGGAGATGTCCTGTCTAAGGGCAATGTGTGGTGTAAATATTATGCAGAAAATTAGGAATGTGGAAATTAGGAGAAGGTGTGGAGTTAATAAAAGTACAGTGGTACCTCGACTTAGGATATTAATCCGTCAGAGAGGGCATATCTTAAGGCGAAACAATCGTTACTCGAATCAATTTTCCCCATAAGAAATAATGGAAATAAATTTAATCCGTCCAAGACTTCCAAAAGTAGTTAAATAAAATATTTTTTAGAACTTTTTGACATTAAATAATACACAATTTAATGAAGAAGACCTAAATACACATGTAAATATTGTACAATAACATGTCACTTACATTTATTGAAGAGTTGTTGATGTGTGGAGGAGGGGAGAAGGTGGAGTAGTATGCTAGTGTTTGGAAGGGGAATCCCCTTCCATTAACACTGCAGGTACCAAGTTCTTTTCTGGGGTTACTTCCCTTTTTCTTTGAATGCCACTAGGACCAGCTTGAGAGTCACTGGACCTCTTTCTAACAATAAATTTGTCCAGGGAGCTCTGTGTCTGGCGATTCTTTAAAACATCCCTCCTTCAGTTCTTTAAAATATCTCCTTCTTCAGTTCTATCGTACATGTATTTCTGTTCCTCTTTGCCACAGGCTTACCACTAGGATCTTTCCTTGGACCCATGGTAGCTTATTTAGCAGTTGCAAGCACTAAAAACAGTGGAATAATGACTATACTGGTATGAATGCGTGGGTGTGGGTGGGTGGTCGCTCTCGCTTGTAAACGATAGCACACTGACGTTCCCTGGAGTGAGCGCTCAGCTGGGCGCCACGCGGACACGTCCGGTACGAATGTCGTTACACGAAGCAAACATCGTTACTCGCAATCAATTTTTTTACGTTATAAATATCGTTACTTGAAAATAACGTAAGATGACAGTATCGTAACATGAGGTATGACTGTATTTGTCAGAGGGCTGAAGAGGGGTTGTTGAGGTTGTTTGGTCATTTAGAGAGAATGGATCAAAGTAGAATGACTTGGAGAGCGTATAAATCTGTAGGGGAAGGAAGGCGGGGTAGGGGTCGTCCTAGAAAAGGTTGGAGGGAGGGGGTAAAGGAGGTTTTGTGGGCGAGGGGCTTGGACTTCCAGCAAGCATGTATGAGTGTGTTAGATAGGAGTGAATGGAGACGAATGGTTTTTGATACATGACGATCTGTTGGAGTGTGAGCAGGGTAACATTTTGTGAAGGGATTCAGGGAAACCAGTTAATTGATTTAGTTGGACTCGAGTCCTGGAAATGGGAAGTACAATGACTGCACTTTAACCCTTTGGGGGTCCAAGGGGTCTCTCTGAAACTCGTTCTCAGGGTCCACGAATTTAAAAAAAAAAAAAAAAAATTCTTATGGAATGATAGAGAATCTTTTTCCGATCATAACGCCACAAAAATTATGAAATTTGATCAAAAACTAACGGAATAATGCTTTCGCGAAGTTAGCGGTAGCCATGACACTTACGCATTGGTGATTTCGCCCAATTTGAGCCCTATTTTCGGCACATTCCAATGTTTCAGTCTGCTAAAATTATAGCTATTTCGCTAGAACTCCATTTCTTCTATCAATTGAGTACAAGAAACCGCCTATTTACCAATTTCAACTACCCAAAATAGTGGTCAGAATATGGCAATTTGGCCAATTTCACACAAATTTCAAACGATGCCAATTTCAAAATAGGGTCCATAATAAACAAGGCAGACATTCCTGGCACTAAAATAACATCTTCTCTGTTCATTAGTCACGTCTCCAGGCCCCTCTTACATTACTTTTGCTTTCCATTTTGAATTTTTATTCTCACAAAAAAATAGAAGATTTACTGTTATGTATACAACTGCATCACTGTAAAAATGGTATAAATAATATCAGTGCACTTGTGCAAGAATATTAGACTCTCCAGTTGATGCGTATTGGACGCATGGTGTGATTTGTTTACTCCTGAACATCAGCCAAAATCGAACATTTTCGCTACTTTGCGCTCAGTTTCAAGGTATTTGTCATTGTGAAACCAGTCAAAATGATCTCTATTTCTGTAATATATCATCTATTCTATAAAATGAGACTAAGAAAACGAGAATACAAGCATAAATACCATAGGAAAATAGACTGCAAAGTTGCTGTTTTAAACCAAAAACACGGTCAGAGTTTTTTTTTTCCTCATTATGCACTGTGTGGTGCAGGAATTTTTTTATACTGCGCACACTGACCGCACAGACCCATTCTATCACATCTAGGCCTAACAGCCTGTTTCTGCTTGATTTGAGGGCGCTAGAATTTAGGCGTACTAGTACGTCAATAACCACAGTGCGTAAAACGTACTTGTACGACCATAACCCCGCAAGGGTTAAAGGAGGGGTCTAGGATAGTGACAGCTGGGAGAGACTATTCTCAGCTGTCGTATCTGAGCGCCTCTGCAAAGACAGTGATTATGTATGAGTGTGGTGAAAGTGTTGAATGATGATGAAAGTATTTTCTTTTTGGGGATTTTCTTTCTTTTTGGGTCACCCTGCCTCAGTGGGAGATGGCCGACTTGTTGAAAAAAAAAAATACTTACCATAATTACTATGAAATTATTTTTGTTAAAACTCTCAAAACTATATTGTTATTGTTCAAATCTTTCTCATTTGCTCATTATATATTGTAGCTAACTTGAATTTCAGATTTGGTCTATGCGTCAGGATACTTGTGTACATGACCTACAAGCGCACAGCAAAGAGATTTATACAATCAAGTGGTCACCAACTGGGCCTGGTACCAACAATCCAAATATGAACCTCATACTTGCTAGGTAACTATACTGTTTTTATTCTACAATCCAATTTTTTTTATTTTTTCAATTCACAGGCTATCTTCTAGTGAGGCAAGGTGACCTAAAAGAAAAAACTAAACTTTTTTCTTTTTACATTTAGTAATTTATACAGGAAAAGGGGTTACTATCTCCTTGATCCCGGCATTTTAGTCGCCTCCTACGACACGAATTACAATGCAAATATGAACCTTACACTTGCTAGGTAATCATAATGTTTTTCTTCTGTCTTGTTGGTAAATAAGTATTTTGTTTAATATAAGTACAGTGGTTAGGTAGTAGGTTGGTAGACAGCAATCACCCAGGGAGGTACTACCATCCTGTGGTAGTAGGCTGGTAGACAGCAACCACCCAGGGAGGTACTACCATCCTGTGGTAGTAGGCTGGTTGACAGCTACCACCCAGGGAGGGACTACCGTCCAGCCAAGTGAGTGTAAAACAAAAGCCTGTATTTGTTTTACATGATGGTAGGATTGCTGATGGCTTTTTTCTGTCTCATAAACATGCAAGATTTCAGGTATGTCTTGCTACTTCTACTTACACTTAGGTTACACTACACATACATATACACATTTATGTATACACACTCATCTGAGTTTTCTTTGATTTTATCTTAATAGTTCTTGTTCTGAAGAGAAGTTGCAGAGGTTGGTGGATGAATTTGGTAGGGTATGTAAAAGAAGAAAATTGAAAGTGAATATAGGAAAGAGTAAGGTGATGAGGATAACAAAAAGATTAGGTGACGAAAGATTGGATATCAGATTGGAGGGAGAGAGTATGGAGGAGGTGAATGTATTCAGATATTTGGGAGTGGACATGTCAGCAGATGGGTCTATGAAGGATGAGGTGAATCATAGAATTGATGAGGGGAAAAGGGTGAGTGGAGCACTTCAGAGTCTGTGGAGACAAAGAACTTTGTCCATGGAAGTAAAGAGGGGAATGTATGAGAGTATAGTTATACCAACACTCTTATATGGGTGTGAAGCATGGGTAATGAATGTTGCAATGAGGAGAAGGCTGGAGGCAGTGGAGATGTCATGTCTGAGGTCAATGTGTGGTGTGAATATAATGCAGAGAATTCGGAGTTTGGAAATTAGGAGGAGGTGCGGGATTACCAAAACTATTATCCAGAGAGCTGAGGAGGGATTGTTGAGGTGGTTTGGACATGTAGAGAGAATTGAATGAGACAGAATGACTTCGAGAGTGTATAAATCTGTAGTGGAGGGAAGGCGGGGTAGGGGTCGGCCTAGGAACGGTTGGAGGGAGGGGCTAAAGGAGGTTTTGTGTGTAAGGGGCTTGGACTTCCAGCAAGCATGTGTGAGCATATTTGATAGAAGTGAATGGAGACAAATGGTTTTTAATACTTGACGTGCTGTTGGAGTGTGAGCAAAGTAACATTTATGAAGGGATTCAGGGAAACCGGCAGGCCGGACTTGAGTCCTGGAGATGGGAAGTACAGTGTCTGCACTCTGAAGGAGGGGTGTTAATGTTGCAGTTTTATAACTGTAGTGTAAAGCACCCCTCTGGCAAGACAGTGATGGAGTGAGTGATGATGAAAGTTTTTTTTTTTCTGGCCACCCTGCCTTGGTGGGAATTGGCCGATGTGTTAATAAAAAAATAGTTCTTGTTCTTATTTCTTTTACTTTCATATCCATGGGAAGTGGAATAAGAATCTTTCCTCTGTAAGCTATGCGTGTTGTAAAGTCAACTATAATGCCGGGAACAATGGGCTAGTAACCCCTTTTCCTGTATAGATTTACTAAAAGAAAAAGAAGAAAACCGTCAAAGCCAGTTAATTGATTTTAATCCAGTTAATTGATTAGTTGGACTTGAGTCCTGGAAATGGGAAGTACAATACCTGCACTTTAAAGGAGAGGTCTGGGATAGTGACAGTTGAGAGGGACTTATTCTAAGCTGTTGTATCTGAGCGCCTCTGCAAAGACAGTGATTATGTATGAGTGAGGTGAATGTGTTGAATGATGAAAGTATTTTGGGGGGTATTTTCTTTCTTTTGGGTCACCCTGCCTTGGTGGGAGATGGCCGACTTGTTGGAAAAAATAAAAATAAGTATGTACAGTGATTGCTTTCTTGTGCAAACTAAGGGCAGTTATTTTTTTTTTGTAATTTGTTTACCTTAATTACAGTGATCACTCTTATTCAAACTAAAGGGACATGGTCATTCGTTAATAATCATAAAGTGAGAAAACCATGTAATTGTGATTATTTTAACCCTTTGGGGGTTGACAGGCCTTCTCGGAAACACGTTCTCAGGGTCGAAAAAATTTTTGGAAAAAAAAAAAAAAATTCTTATGAAATGATAGAGAATCTTTTTCCGATCATAGCGACACCAAAAGTATGAAATTTTAATGAAAACTTAAGGAATTATGCTCTTGCGAAGTTATCGGTCTCGAAGATGTTTATGCATCAGCGATTTCGCCCACTTTGAGCCCTATTTTGGCCAATTCCAATGTTCCAGTCCACTAAAATCATAGCTATGTCGTTAGAACTCCATTTCTTCTATTGATTGAGTACAAGAAACTGCCTATTTACCAATTTCAACTACTCAAAATAGTGGTCAGAAAATGGCAATTTGGCCAATTTCACACAAATTTCAAACGATGCCAATTTCAAAATAGGGTCCAGAATAAACAAGGCAGACATTCCTGGCACTAAAATAACATCTCTGTTCATTAGTCACGTCTCTAGGCCCCTCTTACATTACTTTTGCTTTCCATTTTGAATTTTTATTCTCACAAAAAATGGAAGATTTACTGTTATGTATACAACTGCATTATTGTAAAAATGGTATATAATATCAGCGCACTTGAGTGAGAATATTAGACTCACCAGTTGATGTGTATTGGACACATGGTGTGATTTGTTTACTCTTGAACATCGGCTAAAATCGAACATTTTCGCTAATTTGAGCTCAATTTCAAGGTACTTGTCATTGTCAAACCAATCAAAATCGTTTCTATTTCTGTAATATATCTTCCATTCTATCAAATGAGACCAAGAAAACGAGAATACATAAATAAATACCATAGAAAAATAGACTGCAAAGTCGCTGTTTTAAACGAAAAAACAGTCAGTTTTTTTTTTTCTCATGCAGTGTGTGCTGCAGGATTTTTTTTATACTGCGCACACTGACCACACAGACCCATTCTTTCATATGTAGGCCTACCAGCCGTTTCCCACTTAATTTGAGGCCGCTAGAATTTATGCGTACTAGTACGGCACCGACCCCGAAAAGGTTAATATCTATCAGTGCATTTAATCCCAAAACAACAGAGAAAATAAAGAAAAAATGGAATTGGCAAAGGAATTAAATTTTCTGGACAAATTTGCACCAGTAGACAAGGACACACAAAAACAGTGCTACAAACTAGCAATACCATGGTAGATAGTAAACAAGGGATGCCCAGGGGAAAAACTGAAGATAAATTACCGAAAACAGTTGAAGGCTCCATTGTTAGCACTAGTAACGAAGACAGACACGAGACAGGAACACACCCACCAATGAGGAACACAGTCACAAAAAAACCAGGGCAAACGGAAACCAGGCCTATGTGAATATTATGCACTTGGTATCTGCAGGCATGGAAAATCTGGGAAATCAGATGGGACATGCAATTATGATCACCCCAGAAAATGCCGTGCCCATATGAAAACAGGCAAATGCAACCTCC
>WNWK01018586.1:0-39594 GCA_009830355.1 Cherax destructor
AGGTTTTTTTTAAAAAAAGTGTTCAAGTAAATTTCTAACATGTCTTTAAAATTTTTTACATTTCTTTAAAAATCCCCCCATAATTTATTGATCCCCTCTTTTTTTTTTCCATCTGTGATAGTTTTTATAGATTTGGAATGTAAAAAAAATAATGTGTGGGTTTTTGATGCAAACCTTGTATAGGATTATCAATAGGTGAAAAATCTTTATTGTATTTTTAATTTTTTTCCTATGTTTAAATACAATATATTGTTTTTTTTTTTTGCATTTTCATTTAAATGAGATATTTTTTCATGTTTGTTTGAGAGAATTTTTTTCCATATCTTTAATTCCTGAAATCATTTTTTTTAAAAAATGTTTTGTTAAACAAAAATTTTTTTTGATCAAAAAAACAACACAAAGTTTTTTAATTTTTTCTTCTTCATTCTTTTCTCCTTTTTTTTTCCCCTCTTCCTCAGGGAACCTCTAATTTTTTAACCATATAATGTAATAACCTTCCCCTTTTCTTTTGGTGCTTCTCTTGTAATATGTTTGTGTTGAACTGTTGATTGACATTTTCTCTCTAATTTGTGTGTTTTTTTATTGGTGTTGTGTTAGTGTGGAAGATGAGCGTCTAGAAAAATATGTATGTTCTTTTTTTAACCCCATAGGCCCATCCCTCTCTGTTGTCCATTTCCCCAAGAACCTCTCCCAGGCTCTCCCGTCCACCTGTCAATACTTTTTATGTCCCCCAGAATGGAAGCCCCAGAAAAAGTTTTTCATCACATGTTCCTCGCATCCCCCTCGCAGTGGCTTGACTTGATGGTCCCCATCTTCAGATCAGGGTAGGGCCCTCCAAAACAGTTGGTTCTCACCAGTGAAAGCGAATGATTCTTTTACCACTAGTCAAAGGGGAAATAGGTACCACAATCACCAAACACCCCCCTGTGTCCTTCAGCCAATTCATCTTTTTTCCCGATGGTTCACCCCTCCCCCATATCAAAGTTCCGGGCCCTTTCAACCTCACAAGACAAAAAGGTCCATGGGCATGGGCCCCACTATGGGCATCAGAATATTCAAAAAGTCAGGTCAAATTTTCCCTCTGGGAATAGGGATGGCCTTGAATCTATGAGAGTTGGGTTTCGAAGACGGGCCCCCGAAATGAAAATTTTAAAAGGGCATGAAAAAACGGGTTTAGATGCAAGCAGCAGTGGTCAGTGCAAACCCACATGTTGGTAAAGGAGTCAGCCTAAAAATCAGCCCAAAAATTCCCCAGTCCTATGGGACGGCTGCTTGGCAGAGGCTATCACAGACCCAAAACCCGTAAAGAAAAAAAAGGGCTTTTTTTACCAGATATTGTAGAAGTTATTGGTTTGGGTGATGATGATGATGATGATAATGTACAGTATTCTGATGAAGAAACTGGGCATGAGATAACCAGTATAAATTTTTAAAATAAATCTGCACCCTTTTTCTGATCCTACATTGAAAAAGGGTGTTTTCAAAATGTCAGTTAAGCACCACGGATCCCCACCCCCAAATTCAATATTTTTCTTGAGGGATACCTGTAGCTCAAACCCTTGTCCTCTGACTTCAGTACTCAAAACCCAAAGGAAAAAGTACATAAATGGGGCGAAATTTTTTCTTAAGTAAGAGGATATTACATTGCAGGCTCATAAAAGTCATTTATGGTCCTGTAGATGTCAGTTGCAAAGCCACAGTGTGTTCTGCTAGCGATAGTTCCTTTTTTAGACAAACTTCCAGAAATGACCTTGGGCACAGGGAAAGAGTATTTCACAATCTGGTTGTTCATTAGAAGGTTAAAAAAACATTTTTTTTTGTTGAAGGAGGCCATAACATGAAGTTTTTGTGAGGGAAGACCTTTCCATGTTTCCCTTAAGAAAAGAGTTACTTGATAGGATTTACAGGTTACTGATACTGTAGTCCAGGAAAATCAATGATATACCAAAGGATAAAACACAAGTTTTGCTGAACTGGAACAGAAAGAGTAAATACTTCAGCCCCCAAATGCAAAAAAGTGGTGTTTACTCAAAGAATACCTGCATGGATACACAGTCTGTGTGTGAGTCAAACATAGGTCCATTGCAGTCAGTAGTACCACATTTGAAGTCTATTCCTCTTCAGAATTGCAGTTATTCCTTCAACCCCAGTCTTCCCTCCAAAATCTTTGAATTCATCTATGCAAATCCATGCAAGTGCAGACCACAGTAGTTTGCATGAATTTTCCTGTTCATCTGAAACTAACACAAACTCTTCTTCTAATAATGGCAGTGGAGATAGTAATGGTCGAGGTGCTGCCTTGTTGCGATATCTCCTGTTGCTTCTGATACACTTCTCTATTTAATACTAACCTGTGTAGCTCAGCTTTCTCCTCTTCCTCCTCCCTCAGATCTTTTGCCATTTTCAATCCCTTCCTCCTCCCTTCCCCCCACCTTTCTCTACCTTATCAAACCTCCTCCTCAACTCCTGTCTTGTTTTCCCATGCTCCCACCTCTTCACCTCACCCAATTTATACAACTTGCCTCATCCTCTAGCTTATCCAATTTCTCTACTTGCCTCTCCTCTGCCTCTAATAATCCTCCCCTGCTTCTTCTTCATGTTCAGAGTTTCCACATGTAACTAGCAGTCTAAGCATAGTAGTAACTTGCTTCAGTGTGCTTTAGATTTAGCAGCTAAATGTCCCTCCCCATCCTGTGTACATCTCTAGCCTTGACATGCTAGTGGAGGCCCGGCCTGGCTCAGCATCGATGATAGGCTCTCCCAAGCGCTCATCACGTAGTCGCCATACTAGTGGCTGTAACCCCATGTCCAGGAGTCCGTTACCCACTGACGCTGATGGTCCAAGAGTGATAGTGGTGGTGGAGGATGTGCAACAGCAGGTGGCACGACAGCATCAGCCAATGGAAATGCAGCCAACCACTCACCAACTCATTCTGGCAAATTGGCAAGTCCTGCTCGTACCCAGGTGTCTCCATCAACAGACGGTCTTCAGATTCTGATCTCTCCATTACTCCAAAGGGTTAGTTATATTTAGACAGTTTTTTTTTAAGTTTAGAGCAGTTAAAACAAAGTCCTATTGTGAATGTTAATGTTGAAGTGCACTTAGAGGAGGAACAAGTAGGTTCTTTCCTTCTCATGCTTCCTCTCATATTAAATAAAAATTATAGTTATACTTTTTTTTTTCAACAAGTTGGCCGTCTCCACTGAGGCAGGGTGACCCAAAAAAAAAGAAAATCCCAAAAGAAAATACTTTCATCATCATTCAACACTTTCACCACACTCATACATAATCACTGTCTTTGCAGAGGCGCTCAGATACGACAGCTGAGAATAGTCCCTCCCAGCTGTCACTATCCCAGACCCCTCCTTTAAAGTGCAGGCATTGTACTTCCCATTTCCAGGACTCAAGTCCAACTAAATCAATTAACTGGTTTCCTGAATCCTTCACAAAATGTTACCCTGCTCACACTCCAACAGATCGTCATGTCCCAAAATCATTCGTCTCCATTCACTCCTACCTAGCACGCTCACACATGCTTGCTGGAAGTCCAAGCCCCCGCCCACAAAACCTCCTTTACCCCTCCCTCCAACCTTTTCTAGGACGACCCCTACCCCGCCTTCCTTCCCCTACAGATTTATACGCTCTCCAAGTCATTCTACTTTTATCCATTTTCTCTAAATGACCAAACCACCTCAACAACCCCTCTTCAGCCCCTGACAGATACTTTTAGTAACTCCACACCTTCTCCTAATTTTCACATTCGAATTTTCTGCATAATATTTACACCACACATTGCCCTTAGACAGGACATCTCCACTGCCTCCAGCCTCCTCCTCGCTGCAGCATTTGCAACCCATGCTTCACACCCATATAAGAGTGTTGGTACCACTATACTTTTGTACATTCCCTTCTTTGCCTCCATGGATAACGTTTTTTGTCTCCACAGATACCTCAACACACCACTCTCCTTTTTTCCTTCATCAATTTATGGTTAACCTCATCCTTCATAAACCCATCCGCTGACATGTCAACTCCCAAATATCTGAAAACATTTACTTTTCCATAACCCCTCTCCAATGTGATATCCAATTTTTCTTTATTTAAATCGTTTGATACCCTCATCACCTTACTCTTATCTATGTTCACTTTCAACTTTCTACCTTTACACACTCTCCCAAACTCGTCCACTAACCTTTGCAACTTTTCTTTAGAATCTCCCATAAGCACAGTATCATCAGTAAAAAGTAACTGTGCCAACTCCCATTTTGCTTTTAATTCCCCATAATTTAATCCCACCCCTCTCCCCAACACCCTAGCATTTACTTCTTTTACAACCCCATCTATAAATATATTAAACAACCATGGTGACATTACACATCCCTGTATAAGACCTACTTTTACCGGGAAGTAATCTCCTCTCTCCTACACACCCTAACCTGAGCCTCACTATCCTCATAAAACTCTTTACAGCCTTCAGTAACTTACTACCTATTCCATACACTTGCAACATTTGCCACATTGCTCCCTATCCATTCTATCATATGCCTTTTCTAAATCCATAAATGCAATGAAAACTTCTCTACCTTTATCTAAATACTGTTCACATATATATGCTTCACTGTAAACACTTGATCTACACATCCCTGTACATGCCACTGTGCATAGGCTTGCGGTACATGGAAAAGGCAAAACCTGTAACTGAGCGGTGGACATGAACATCAAGGAAAGGAAGCAAAGAATTAGATTCCCAATCAGCTTTAAACTTAATGGAAGGGGCAAGATTATTAAGAGCATCAAGAAATGGTTGGAAGAGACTTAAGTCATGCGGCCAAAGAGCAAAGATGTCATCTACATAGCCTCCTCTGTCAAGAAAAGTGTTCTTATCCCCCTCTTTCTCCGTGCTCTCACATTTGTGATCCTCAGTTCCTTGAAGCAGAAATTTCCACTCTTCATAATTCATTTTCCCGCCTTGGCTACCCTTCCCATTTCATTGACTCTGCTTTCTCTCATGCCAAACGGACTTTCTTCTCTCCTAAACCCTCTACTCCTGGGAACTCTCCTGTCCTCTGTCTTCCCTACATCTCTGGTCTCTCTAATCTCAACAACTCTCTCAATTCCTTAGACATCAAACTTACCTTTCCCCAGACTAACACTCTTCGCACTAATCTAGTTCATACCTCCCCTCCCTCTATAGATTCTCTTGGTGTCTACTCTATTTCTTGCTCCTCCTGTCCTCTTCAGTACTTTGCAGAAACTGGCCGATCTCTTTCTGACAGACTTAGGGAGCACAAAAATAGTGTTAGGCTTGCCGACACTACACTAATAATGCTCTTTTCTGTCATGTCAGAGATCACAGTCATCCTATTGATTGGTCTTCTGCTAAAACTGTGTACCCTACGTCCAACTTTCACAGTCGCCGTCTGGTTGATTCCTCCCTTATACAAAACTTTCCCTGTATGAATCTTAGCCCTGGCTTTGTCTCTGTAGATGCTTTCCTCTCCCATTACATTGTTAAATGCTCAAAACTTCAGAACACCCGTGACTTAACCTGATTCCTTCCCTTCTATCTCTTCCCCTTCTCCTCTTTCTCCTTTCTCCTCTGTGTTTTCTTTCTTTTCTTTTGCCTTGTATTTGTCCTTTTTTTTATTTTATTTTCATTTTTCCCCTCTGTGTTGTTGTCCTTACCCTATGCGGGCCGCCAGCTTCATTGCAGTGCTCCTTTCCTAGAATATGACTGACTCCACAACTACTACTACTACTACCACCACTACCTCCATTATTACCCCTCCACCACTTTCTTGTGCCCTTCCCTGTCTGCCTGCCTATAAATACTCCTTCTTCCTGTCCTGTGTGTTAGTGTGACTTTGTAAATGGTCCAAGTCGGACCGAAACGTCGTCAGTAAGCTCCTCTCTTTTTATATGTGCGGGTTGTGTGTGTATCCCTTAAGGTTTACTATACAAATAGTAGGAGTCTAAGAAATAAGATAGATGAGTTAAGATTACTTGCAAGTGCAGGTAATATAGATATTATTGCTATAACAGAGACCTGGTTCAACCTGAAAGATAGAGAAATGCCTTCCGAGTGCAACATACAGGGTTATAAACTATTCCACACTAATAGGGTCAACAGGAAGGGTGGTGGAGTGGCGATGTATGTCAGAGATAATTTAAATTGTTGTGTTAGACAAGATATAAGATTAGAAACATCGGACACATAATCTGTTTGGCTACAGTTTCTCGATGGTCGTGAAAAATTAATTTTGGGTGTGATTTACAGGCCCACAAGCCTGGATAGGGAGCGCAGTAAGCTGCTATGGGACGAAATCCATAAGGTGTCTAGATAAGAAAATGTTGTGTTAATGGGAGATTTTAACTTTAGACAAATTGATTGGAACAGTGTGACAGGTAATCTTGAGTCTAGTGACTTTCTTGATACAGTTCAGGATTGTTTTTTAAAACAGTTTGTGACAGAACCAACTAGAGGTAGCAACTTGCTTGATTTGGTTCTTGCCTACAAAGAATCACTAATTAATAATCTTGAGGTTAATGAAGAGCTTGGGAAAAGCGATCACAAATCACTTAGTTTCAATATATCATGGAATTACCCAGGTAACTGCAATCAAGTCCCTGTTCCAGAGTTTCGCTTAGCCGACTTCATGGGGCTGAGAAATTACCTAGGTGGGCTAAATTGGGATGACCTGACTATGGGTCAGGTAGGTAGTTTTAGTTGCCAATATGACGTTTTCCAGAGCATAGTTCTAGCTGCCCAGACAACTTTTGTTCCAGTAGGGAAATTAGATCTAACAAAATGATCCTAAATGGATGAACAATAGATTAAAACATCTCATTGGTCAAAAGAGGCATATACATATAGGCATATAAAAAAGGGGATGAACAGATAAGAAATCAATATTTTCAATTAGAGAAAGAAATAAAAAAGGAATAAGAAAAGCAAAAGGGATTATGAGGCTAAGGTCGCAAGGGATTCGAAGACTAAACCAAAGGGTTCTTTCAGGTATACAGAAGTAAGATTAGGGACAAGATAGGCCCACTTAAGAGTAACTCAGGACAGATCATGGACAGTGATAAGGATATGTGTGAAATTTTCAGTACTTACTTCTCTCAGTTTTTACTCAGGAAGATACTAGCTGAATTCCAGAAATAATAAATTATGTTGAACAGGAAGATAATAGACTATGCTCGATTGGGGTAACTAGTGACATGGTCCTCAGACAAATAGAGAAATTAAAACCTAACAAATCCCCAGGCCCTGATGAAATGTTTGCAAGAGTTTTAAAGGAATGTTAAGAGGAACTTAGCAAAACTCTGGGAAATCTTTTCAATATATCACTACAAACTGGCATAGTGCCAGACAAGTGGAAAAGGGCAAATGTAATACCTATTTACAAGGCAGGTGACAGGTCCTTAGCTTCGAACTATAGACCAATAAGCCTTACCTCCATAGTTGGTAATTCGTAGATGGTAATTCGTAGATGGCAATTCGTAGCTATCTTGAAAAGCATAAATTGATTAATGAATCTTAACACGGTTTTACTAAGGGGAGTTCCTGTCTTAAGAATTTACTAACTTTTTTCACTAAGGTGTTTGAGGAGGTAGATCATGGTAATGAATATGATATTGTGTACTGTATATGGACTTCAGTAAGGCTTTCAATAAAGTTCCACATCATAGGCTACTGAGGAAACTTAAGGCACACGGAATAGGAGGAGAAATTTTTTCTTTGGTAGAGGCATAGTTGACAAATAGGCAGCAGAGAGTTTGCATAAATGGAGAGAAATCAGAATGGGGGCACGTCTCAAGCGGTGTTCCACAGGGGTTAGTTTTGGACCCCCTGTTGTTTGCAATTTACATAAACGACATAGATGAGGGAATAAATAGCAACATAAGTAAATTTGCTGATGACACCAAAATAGGCCGTCCAATTCATTCTAATGAGGACATTAGAGCACTCCAGGATGAATTGAATAGATTGATGCAGTGGTCGGAGAAGTGGCAGATGCAGTTTAATGTAGACAAATGCAAAGTTCTAAATGTTGGGCAGGACAATAACCATGCCATATATAAACTGAATAATGTAGATCTTATTACTTGTGATTGCGAGAAGGATTTAGGAGTTCTGGTTAGTAGTAATTTGAAACCAAGACAACAGTGCATAAGTGTTCACAATGAAACTAACAGAATCCTTGGCTTCATATCAAGAAGTATAAATAATAGAAGTCCTCAGGTTCTTTAACTCTATATATCTTTGGTTAGACCTCATTTAGATTGTGCTGCACAGTTCTGGTCACCGTATTATAGAATGGATATAAATGCACTGGAAAACGTACAGAGGAGAATGACAAAGTTGATCCTATGTATCAGAAATCTTCCCTATGAGGATAGACTGAGGGCCTTGAATCTGCACTCTCTAAAAAGGCGTAGAATTAGGGGGGATATGATTGAGGTGTATAAATGGAAAACAGGAATAAATAAAGGGGATGTAAATAGTGTGCTGAAAATATCCAGCCAAGACAGGACTCGCAGCAATGGTTTCAAGTTGGAAAAGTTCAGATTCAGGAAGGATATAGGAAAGCACTGGTTTGGTAATAGTTGTGGATGAGTGGAACAAACTCCTGAGTACCGTCATAGGGGCTGGGACGTTGTGTAGTTTTAAAAATAGGTTAGATAAATACATGAGTGGGTGTGGGTGGGTGTGAGTTGGTCCTGACTAGCTTGTGCTACTAGGTCAGATGCCGTGCTCCTTCCTTAAGTGAATGTAACCTGACCTGGCTGGGTCGGGGCATTGGCTTAAGCCGGTTGGAGACTTGGACCTGCCTCGCATGGGCCAGTAGGCCTACTGCAGTGTTCCTTCTTTCTTATGTTCTTAAATCATTGATTTGTATTGCAATTACAGTTCATATGGTCATTAGTATGGAGGAGGTGAATGTATTCAGATATTTAGGAGTGGACATGTCAGCAGATGGGTTTATGAAGGATGAGGTGAATCATAGAACTGATGAGGGAAAAGGGTGAGTGGTGCACTTCGGAGTTTGTGGAGACAAAGAACTTTGTCCATGGAAGTAAAGGGGAATGTATGAGAGTATAGTTATACCAACACTCTTATATGGGTGTGAAGCATGAGTGATGAATGTTGCAATGAGGAGAAGACTGGAGGCAGTGGAGATGTCATGTCTGAGGTCAATGTGTGGTGTGAATATAATGCAGAGAATTCAGAGTTTGGAAATTAGGAGGAGGTGCAGGATTACCAAAACTATTATCCAGAGGGCTGAGGAGGGGTTGTTGAGGTGGTTCGGACATATAGAGAGAATGGAACGAAATAGAATGACTTCGAGAGTGTATAAATCTGTAGTGGAGGGAAGGCGGGGTAGGGGTCGGCCTAGGAAAGGTTGGAGGGAGGGGGTAATGGAGGTTTTATGTGCGAGGGGCTTGGATTTCCAGCAAGCATGCGTGAGCGTATTTGATAGGAGTGAATGGAGACAAGTGGTTTTTAATACTTGACATGCTGTTGGAGTGTGAGCAAAGTAACATTTATGAAGGGATTCAGGGAAACCGGCAGGCCGGACTTGAGTCCTGGAGATGGGAAATACAGTGTCTGCACTCTGAAGGAGGGTGTTAATGTTGCAGCTTTATAACTGTAGTGTAAAGCACCCTCTGGCAAGACAGTGATGGAGTGAATGATGATGAAAGTTTTTCTTTTCGGGCCACCCTGCCTTGGTGGGAATCGGCCGATGTGTTAATAAAAATAATGGTCATTAGATGAGTTACTATGAGTACAAGAGAATGGATTATTCTATTTGGTAATGCTATAAAATCAAAGTTTGATAAGGTTGCACTAATTATAACTGGTGTATACATTTATGAGATATGTACAAGTTTCAACATTTGCATTAGAATAAGTTTGAGAAATTATTTTCTTTGAGCAATTATTTAATGGGTTTTGAGGATAGGAGTAACACAGTGAATAATGATATTTTGAGGCAGTGGAAAATGATTTGTTAACTTTGTAGGTAATGTTAAGTACAGTGGACCCTCAGTTTTCGTTGAAAATTCTTTCCAGAATGCTGTTTGAGTGCCATTACCGAACGAATTTGTTCCCATAAGGACAAATGTAAATTAGATTAGTCATTTCAGACCCCCAAAAATACACTTACAAAAGCACTTACGAAAATACACTTACATAATTGTTCGAGTTTGGAGGTGAACGACTTATCTAATTTACATTTGTCCTTATGGGAACAAATTCGTTGGTACGGCACTCAAACAGCATTCTGGAAAGAATTTTCAACAAACCAGGTCCACTGTATGTGTCTGAAATTTGAGGCCACTGTCAAGGTGGATTCCTAAGAATTTTCCCTCTGTGAGTTTTGTGACAGGTGATCCGTTTATCATTATGTTAAGTGGAACATTTGTAACTCTGTTCCCAAACTGAATGAAATAGGTTTTGTCAATATTAAGAGTAAGCTTGTTAGTCATCATCCAGGTAGATATTTTCTGTAATTCAACATTTACAATGTTGGCAAGAATGACTGGGCTTGGGTGAGAGAAGACGTATGTAGTGTCATCTGCAAATAGTATGGGTTTGAGCAGTTGAGATGCATGAACACTTCCCTGCGGGACACCAACTGTAATTGTTTGTGTGGAAGAGTTAGCTCCATTTGTGTTCACATATTGGCTTCTGTTGCTAAGGTATGACTTTAGGTAGGGAGTGCCCTCTTATGCCATAGTATGATAATTTTATGTGCAATAAATCATGGTCAACTGTATCAAAAGCTTTACATAAATCAATGAAGATTCCCAGTGGGATTTCTTTTTTCTTGATAGAGGTGTAATAACATCATTCGTGTTTTTATTAGGCCTGAATCCAAATTGACAGGGGTTAAGTATGTTATTGGAGATGAGGTAGGAATAGATCTGCCTATGAATTAATTTTTCAAAGATTTTTGGAGAGAAGGGGTAAGTTAGATATTGACCTATAGTTATTAAGGTCTGCTTGATCTCCTTTATGTATCGGGGTAACCCTAGCTATTTTGAGAATTGATGGGAAAGTGGATGATTCGATGGCTTTGTTAAAGAGTGTTGCAGTAACTGGTGACAGTACTTGAGGTAGTAGGTTGGTAGTCAGCAACCACCCAGGAGGTACTACCGTCCTGCCAAGTGAGTGTAAAACAAAAGCCTGTATTTGTTTTACATGATGGTAGGATTGCTGGTGTCTTTTTTCTGTCTCATAAACATGCAAGATTTCAGGTACGTCTTGCTACTTCTACTTACACTTAGGTCACGCTACGCAAACATATGCACGTTTATGTATACACACTCATCTGAGTTTTCTTTGAGTTTATCTTAATAGTTCTTGTTCTTATAATTTTTCCTTTCATATCCATGGGAAGTGGAATAAGAATCTTTCCTCCGTAAGCCATGCGTGTTATAAAAGTCAACTAAAATGCCGGGAACAATGGGCTAGTAACCCCTTTTCCTGTATAGCTTACTAAAAAGAAAAAGAAGAAAACCGTCAAAGTGGGATGTTTGAATGTACGTGGATGTTGTGCGAATGATAAGAAAGAGATGATTGTAGATGTTATGAATGAAAAGAAGCTGGATGTCCTGGCTTTAAGTGAGACAAAGCTGAAGGGGCTAGGAGAGTTTCAGTGGGGAGAAATAAATGGGATTAGGTCAGGGTTTCAAATCGAGTTAGAGTTAAAGAAGGAGTGGCAATAATGTTGAATAATCAATTATGGCAGGTAAAGAGGGAATATAAATGTATAAATTTAAGGATTATGTGGAGTAAAATAAAGGTTGGATGTGAAAAGTGGGTTATAGTAAGTGTTTATGCACCTGGAGAAGAGAAGTGTAGAGGAGAGAGAGATTTTGGGAAATGTTGAGTGAGTGTGTGGGGAGTTTTGAACCAAGTGAGAGAGTAATAGTGGTTGGGGATCTTAATGCTAAAGTGGGTAAAAATGTTGTGGAGGAGTAGTAGGTAAATTTGGGGTGCCAGGGGTAAATGTAAATGGGGAACCATTAATTGAGCTATGTGTAGAAAAAGGTTTGGTAATAAGTAATACATATTTTATGAAAAAGAGGATAAATAAATATACAAGGTATAATATAGCACGTAAGGAAAGTAGTTTGTTGGATAAAGGTTGATGGGTAGGCTTCAGGATGTACATGTTTATAGAGGGGCAACAGATATATCGGATCATTATTTGGTTGTAGCTACAGTTAGAGTAAAAGGTAGATGGGACAAAAAAGAAAATGGCAACAGCAAGTAAGAGAGGTAAAAGTGTATAAACTAAGGGAGGAGGAAGTTAGGGTGAGATATAAGCAACTATTGGCAGAAAGGTGGGCTAGTGCAAGTATGAGTAGTGGGGGTTGAAGAGAGTTGGGATAGTTTTAAAAATGCAGTATTAGAATGTGGGGCAGAAGTCTGTGGCTATAGGAGGTGGGTGCAGGAGGAAGAGGAGTGAGTGGTGGAATGAAGAAGTAAAGGGTGTGATAAAAGAGAAAAAGGTAGCTTATGAGAGGTTTTTACAAAACAGAAGTGTTAATAGAAGAGCAGAGTATATGAGAGTAAAAGAAAGGTGAAGAGAGTGGTGAGAGAGTGCAAAAGAAGAGCGGATGAAAGAATGGGAGAGGCTCTGTCAAGAAATTTTGCTGAAAACAAGAAAAATTTTGGAGCGAGATAAACAAGGTAAGAAAGCCTAGGGACAATTGATTTGTCATTTAAAAAACAGAGTGGGGGAGTTAGTAGATGGGGAGCTGGAGGTATTGGGTAGATGGCGGGAATATTTTGAGGAACTTTTAAATGTCGATGAAAAAAAGGGGCGGTAATTTCATGTACTGGCCAGGGAGGTACAACATCGTTTAGGAGTGAAGAAGAGCAGGATGTGAGTGGGGGGGGGTGTGAGGCATTACGTAGAATGAAAGGGGTGATTGGAACTGACTGGATCATGACAAAAAATGTTAAAAGCGGGGGAGATATAGTGCTGGAGTGGTTGGTATTTTTGTTTTTAATAAATGTATAAAAAGAGGGAAGGTACCAGGGTTGGCAGAGAGCATGTTTTAGTTCCTTTATATAAAGGGAAGGGGGTAAAAGAGATTAAAAATTATAGGGGAAGAAGTTTACTGGTATACCCGGTAAAGTGTATGGCAGGGTTATTATTGAAAGAATTAGAGGTAAGACAGAGAGTAGGATTGCAGATGAGCAAGGAGGCTTTAGAGTGGGTAGGGGATGTGTAGATCAAGTGTTTACAGTGAAGTATTTGTGAACAGTATTTAGATAAAGGTAAGTTTCATTGCATTTATGGATTTAGAAAAGGCATATGATAGAGTGGATAGGGGAGCAATGTGGCAAATGTTGCAAGTGTATGGAATAGGTAGTAAGTTACTGAAGGCTGTAAAGAGTTTTTATGAGGATAGTGAGGCTCAGGTTAGGGGTGTAGGAGAGAGGAGATTACTTCCGGCAAAAGTAGGTCTTAGACAGGGTTGTGTAATGTCACCATGGTTGTTTAATATATTTATAGATGGGTTGTAAAAGAAGCTAAATGCTAGGTGTTGGGGAGAGGGGTGGGATTAAATTATGGGGAATTAAATGCAAAATGGGAGTTGACACAGTTACTTTTTGCTGATGATACTGTGCTTATGGGAGATTCTAAAGAAAAGTTGCAAAGGTTAGTGGACGAGTTTGGGAGAGTGTGTAAGGTAGAAAGTTGAAAGTGAACATAGATAAGAGTAAGGTGATGAGGGTATCAAACGATTTAAATAAAGAAAAATTGGATATCACATTGGAGAGAGGGATTATGGAAGAAGTAAATGTTTTCAGATATTTGGGAGTTGACGTGTCAGCGGATGGGTTTATGAAGGAGGAGGGTAACCATAGAATTGATGAAGGAAAAAAGGTGAGTGGTGCGTTGAGGTATCTGTGGAGACAAAAACGTTATCCATGGAGGCAAAGAAGGAATGTACAAAAGTATAGTGTACCAACACTCTTATATGGGTGTGAAGCATGGGTTGCAAATGCTGCAGTGAGGAGGAGGCTGGAGGCAGTGGAGATGTCCTGTCTAAGGGCAATGTGTTGTGTAAATATTATGCAGAAAATTCGGAATGTGGAAATTAGGAGAAGGTGTGGAGTTACTAAAAGTATTTGTCAGAGGGCTGAAGAGGGGTTGTTGAGGTGGTTTGGTCATTTAGAGAGAATGGATCAAAATAGAATGACTTGGAGAGCGTATAAATCTGTAGGGGAAGGAAGGCGGGGTAGGGTCATCCTAGAAAAGGTTGGAGGGAGGGGTAAAGGAGGTTTTATGGGTGAGGGCTTGGACTTCCAGCAAGCATGTGTGAGTGTGTTAGATAGGAATGAATGGAGACGAATGGTTTTTTGGGGCATGACGATCTGTTGGATGTGAGCAGGGTAACATTTTGTGAAGGGATTCAGGGAAACCAGTTAATTGATTTAATTGGACTTGAGTCCTGAAATGGAAATACAATGCCTGCACTTTAAAGGAGGGGGCTGGGATAGTGACAGCTGGGGGGACTATTCTCAGCTGTCGTATCTGACGCCTCTGCAAAGACAGTGATTATGTATGAGTGTGGTGAAAGTGTTGAATGATGATGAAAGTATTTTCTTTTTGGGGGTTTTCTTTTTTTTGGGTCACCTGCCTCGGTGGATACGGCTGACTTGTTGAAAAAAAAAAAAATACCGTGGTCCCCCAGGCAACGAACACCCGGGAACTCGTACAATTATGTAAGTACATTATTGTAAGTGCTTGTGGAAGTGTATTTTTGGGGGCCTGAAGACTAACCTACGTGACATTATTCCTTAAGGGAGTAAATTGCCTCGGTAATGGCACTTGAGCAGGCTTGGAATGAAGTTTTTTCATTACTGGGGGTCCACTGTATATATATATACAGTGGTCCCTTGGTTTTCTCCGAAAATTCGTTCCCAGAATGCTGCTCAAGTGCCATTACCGAACGAATTTCCTTAAGGAAATAATGTCACGTAGGTTAGTCTATTTCTCAGACCCTAAAAATACATTTGCAACAGCACTTACGAAAATACACTTACATAATTGTTCGAGTTTGGAGATGCACGAAACCGAGGGACCCTTGTATACATATACAGTGGTACCCTCTGTTAACAATATTTTTCATCTCCAGAATGCTGTTCAAGTGCCATTACCAAATGAATTTATCCATATTAGAACAATGTAAAATAGACTAGTCCTTTTAGACCCCCAAAAAATACACTTACAAAAGCATTTAAAAAATTATCTTACATAAAAGGGTGAGTTTGGGACCATCGTTAACCGAGGTACCACTGTATATATATCTGGAGCAAGGGGCTAGTAACCCCTTCTGTATATATTTTCTTAAATGTAAAAGGAGAAACTTTCGTTTTTCCTTTGGGCCAATTCTGCCTTGGTGGGAAATCGTGACGTGTTGAAAAAATAAAATATATATATATACAGTGGTACCGAGTTACGATATTTTTCGTTCGAGAATGCTGTCTAAGTGCCATTACTAAACGAATTATCCCCCATAAGGAATAATGTAAAATAGACTAGTCCTTTACACCCCAAAATATATACCTACAAAAGCATTTAAAAATAAACTTACATAAAGGGCGATTTTGGGACCATTGTAACTCGAGGCACCACTGCATATATTATATACAGTGGAACCTGGTTTCGTATGCTCTAGTTGGACATTTGAGAAAATTATCTATAAATGTATTTGTTAATATTATTGGGTGGCTGGAATGGAACCAATTAATCCATTCCAGACACACAAAAATATTAATAAAAAATGCATTTTATAGAGAATTTTCCAAGAATTGTCTCGAACTAGGGCATATAAAAACTGAGGTTCCACTGTATATATATGAGTGTGTGCATGTGTGTGCAGATTGTGAAATTGAAGCTAAAATATGCAGGAGATCGAGGGATTGTTTTCCAATAAAGGTAGGTCATGAACCAGGATGTATGCCACCATGGTTGTTTAACATATTTATGGCTGGGACCTTTAAAAAGTGAATGCCAGGTGTTGGGAAAAGGTGTGGGAATAAAAACTAATGAATTTGATTCAAGGTGGGAGTTGTCACAGTTGCTCTTTTGCCAAAACACAGCTCGGAAGACTGAAGAAAAGTTGCGTGTTGTCAATGAATCCTAGGAAGGTGTTAAACAAGAAAAAATTAAAGTGAACATACGAAAGAGCAATGTGATGACTTTAATAACAAATCTTTTCAATAAAAGATTGGCTATCAGATTGGGGGAGGAGTATGGAGGAAGTAATGTGTGTAGATATTTGGGAGTGAACTTGTCAGCAGATGGTTCTATGGGAAATGAGGTGAGCCATAAAATTGATGAGAAAAATTGAGGCATCTGTAAAGACAAAGAACTCTTGTTCATGGAGGCAAAAAGGAAAATGTAATAGAATATAGTGGTACTAACACTGTTTTATGGGCATGAAACATGGGCTTTAAACACTGCAGCAAGGAGGCTGAGACATAAGAGATGTCATGTTTAAGGGTAACATGTGGTTTGAATACTGTGCACAAAATTCAGAGGTGATAGATTAGAGACAAATGTGTAGTTACCAAAATATAATTTAGAATCCTGAGAGGTTAAGGTAATGGAAGTAATTGGAGAGAACAGAGCATCGTGGTGATGACTAAGAGAATATATAAAGCTGCTTGGAAAGAAAGTGGAGTGCTAGTTGGCTGAACATCCAACAAACTTGTGTGATCATGTTAGATCGTACGAGCAAACGCTTGACATGCAGCTGAAATGTGAGCAGTTTAACATTTATGAAGGATCCAGATAAGCCCAGCCAGCCAAACCGGAGTCCTGGAGGTGGACAGTGCCCGGCAATCCCCAGAGGAGGGGTGGAGGATGTAGTAGTTTGAGGCTATCAAAACTGTCAGCACACTTGCAAGCAGTCAGTTGAGTGGAATGGTGGTGAATGTGTTTCCTATTTTTTTATTTGGGTTGCCCTACCTCAGTGGGAGATGGTCAGTGTGTTAAAAAATACACATATGAATTTGAAATGACCATAACAAACAGTCGTCACACATTTGAAAGATTTGAGGATTCAAATTCACTAAGCCTAAATGCCAGCCACCAGCTGTAATCTACTACACTATCAGAGAATTTGAAATATGCCATACATGGATCTTTTTGAAAGGTTAGTACAGCCACTGGCTGCAACCCAATGCAGTTCTTGACATGGGATCTCATTCCAACCCCACAAGCAGTAGCAGAGTATAGTTCTGTTCCACAATCATTATTGAATTTAAAATAACTATAATAAAGAGTCATCACACTGTCAAAAGAATTATCAGGGTTTGAATGCAGTGAGAAATGCTAACTAATACACCAAGAACTCAACAACAGTGATGAACTGAAACACGCCACATACATGGACTCTTTGGAATGTTAGCATGGTCACCAGCCATGATTCAGTGCAAGTGTTTATATAGATCTCATCCCAGTCATATAGGTTGACTACCATGGAACAAGTGGTATGTTTTGTCACTTTCTCTCTGGGCTGGGATAAGAGTATAAAATTTGTATTGTGTCACAACTGGTGACTGTGCTAACCTTCCAAAGTCCATATATAGGGGTTGAATACACACACACACACACACACACACACACACACACACACACACACACACACACACACACAGCATGGAATGCTGGGCTGGAGTGAGTATGACCAGCTAATCCCACCATCTCTCCAACAGCTTAGTGTGTTGGAGACCACTATGGAATGAGGATGTTCTCTTTGTCACTTGTGATTTTCAACTATTAAATCTGTGGTTCTTGACCAATCTTTACCAGACAAATGAGCTCTCTATACATATATACAATTACTAAACACAGAGTATGAATGTATTTCCTGATTAAAACTAACTGAAGAAAATTATAATTTCGTCAACCTAATAAAAAATGTAAATATTAAATCTATGGTTCTTAACCAGTCTGAAAATCAAACAAAATGTGGGTTCTCTATCTTTTCTTTCTTTCAACATCGCCGGCATTTCCCACCGAGGCGGGTGGGCTCAAAAGGAAAACGAAAGTTCTCTCTTACATTTAGTAATATATACAGGAGAAGGGGTTACTAGCCCCTGCTCCTGCATTTTAGTTTCTTACGGCACGCATGGCTTATGGAGGAATAATTCTATTCCACTTCCCCATGGAGATAAGAGGAAATAAGAACAAGAACTAGTAAGAAATTAGGGAAAAAAAACCCAGAGGGGGGGTATATATATGCTTATACATGAATGTGTAGTGTGATCTAAGTGTAAATAGAAGTAGCAAGATGTAACCCGAAATCTTTCATGTTTGGAAGTGGAATGTTGCTTCTGGAAGATTTGGGGGATACATTAGGTGTATTTTTAGGGCTCTCTTAAAAGTTAAGTCATCTCAAGCACTGAAAGAGGTTGGAAAATGAGGCACTTGAAAACATTTGGGAATCTTACTGAGGGAAACATTTCACCATGCAGTGGCTTCATCGGTCCAGTGCAGAGAAGAATGAAGGAAAAGTGGAGTCGAGACAATCAGTCCCTCAGTCTGAAAACAAGCAGGCTCAGTCCATCAATCCTGGCACTTTTCCAAGATTGATGGACTGGAACTGTTCTTTCTTACAAATATTATTAAACATACTTCCAAAAGCTGATATTGTAAGTGTGGAACAAGTTGTAAGTCAGAACATCTGAAGTCAGGGCCCTAGTGTACAGTAAACTCTCAGTGTATAGTATAGAAACATATAAAATTAAATATTAGGAATAGCATATCTGACCATGTTTTTATTGCTGTTAAGTCAGAGATGAGGCTAGGAGAGATTTTGAAACCCTATATTTGCAGCTTGCACTGAAGGCACAGAAACACTGTCCCGCAACTCAAGATAAAATTAACGCTAACTCTGCCTCCACCGACATAAGAGGAAGACGCTCCAAAGAGAAACAGTACATGAAATAAAGAGTGCTGAGCCAGCAGAATGGAATTGGGCATAAATATTATGAGAAAATAAGGATCTCAGGGAAGCTTATCTTATGATTCTGAAGGCCGCAAAGCTCGAAATTTATAACTGGCATGTGTATTATCTGTGAGGAAGTTCACCATATTTTCCTTGGTATAAAATTACCCATAGTGCTAGGGAAATAAATAATCAACATCCAGTATTTGCAGCCAAGAAACGGTAACCTGTCCAGCAGCAAAACAAAAACAAATTCTAGAAAATGACTTGTATTTGATACAATACTATGTCCTGGATAGACAACATCGTGAGCACTTCACCTGTGGGCAGAGATCCTGGCTTACTTCTTGAGTCCTTAAAGCCCTCTTTGTCTTATCAAAGCATTTCCCCATATACAGCAATTTCTAGACAGTATCAGCAAAGATTTAACAGACCAAAATTTGTATTATAACATAACATCTGATCTGTATGGTGACTTAGCCTAACATACAACAGTTATCATAAGGTTATACTGCTTGGGCTAACAGAAATAGAAAAATTGCCTCACTGTAAATAAGCAATGTAGACAATGGGGTCAGACTGGGACCCCAAATTCTGTTGGCTTTTTTCTTTCTATTTAAGGGCTAAGGAAGCTGCCTCTGATATGAGCCTGTTCCTCCTTTCGTGTGATGCAGACTGAGGGACGAAAATATTGTTTTTTGTCCTTATTGGGATGGGAGTTCATGGCGGCCCATGACCAAGCAAGAATCCTACCTCATTAGTTCAGGAACCACACTCCACTGCAAGAACTACAGGAGCATATGAAGTGAATCCTTAGCAATCATGTGAGGTAAGGCTAGAACACTGTAGACCACATTCCTGACCAGTGTCACAACTTTTGGTAAGAAAAGTAATGCCAAATTTTTGGCTGTTCAGCTGAAACTATTGTAACAATGAACAAAAATATTAGAGACCAGCTGTGAAGCTGATGTGTGAGCTCTTGGAAAGGCATCAAACAGATGACATGCCAGCACTTAGGGCTGGGAGGGGAAAGTATGGTCAGTGGCATCCAGGGCTTGCCTAGTGTGAATTAAGCCTTGAAAGTTACTGACACATTACAAGTGAGAGACAAATAAGGCAGCAGAGCATACCTGTAATGGAATGAAGGACTTGTAGTACTAAAGGGCCATAGTAATGTCAGCGAGACCAAGTGTGTGGGCTCTGTTGGTCATTGGCTCCTACAAGCATACAAATGTACATATTACATCATTTCGAAGACTGAAAAACCTATTTTCTGTGGGAATAAAAACATGTCTAAAGAACCAGTTGCACCAGTAAATCGCCCGCCTTGCCACTTGTAGCTCCAGCTTGCCCTTTTTGCCTCCTGTTTCCTTTAGGGTATTCCTATTTTCTAATTTAAAGGTGGTTAGGGCTGACTAGAAGTTCCAATTACAGCACTGTGAGGCAGAACAGCTAAAGTGGAAAGATATTCCATGTGATTCATCAAATATTCCACAGGAGAAATGTTTTTCATTTTTCAAAATGTATGTTATAGTAGTGGATCCTCGGTTTTCGTTCACCTCCAAACTCGAACAATTATATAAGTATTTTCAAAAGTGCTTTTGTAAGTGTATTTTTTGGGGGTCTGAAATGACTAATCTGATTTACATTTGTCCTTAAGGGAACAAATTCAAACTAGTAATGGCACTCAAACAGCATTCTGAAAGAAATTTCAACGAAAACCGAGGGTCCACTGTACTTAGGTTTGATGAACCACTATACAAATCCTGCCACCAGTACCCAAATTACCATGGAAGCAGCTGTATGCTGCAAGGTGGAAAACTTTAAGTACCATAACACTGAGACAAGAAGCCCACAACCTATTTACTTCATGAATTAAGGCAGAATTACTAGAACGAGTATCGGTCATGATGGGATGCAGCGGATCTTTTATTGTAGGCCCTGATCAAACGTCTGCACTCTCAGTTAGGAATTTAAATTGATCTCCATTCATGGTAGTGTTGTGATAATTGCATTCATACCCACTCATGCTAATTTCTTAATGCAGAATTCAATCAACCTTGCATAACTTCATACAACTGAAACCCTATAGATAGTTTTTAGGAGATATATATGTAATGTCAGGATTTGCAGGTAGGTATGATTGTTTGTCAGGAAACAGGACAAGTGTTTCTGACACGGGTCTTATCATATATGATGACCTGCAACTGGAGCTTTTGATGACCTGGACCAAGGCCTTCGCTGGCTTATTGGCATCAAAATTTATGGTTGGTGATTATAACCATTTCTTAGACTCACAGCTTCACCTTTCTTAGTATTTTGACTTACCAAATAGTTGTTTAGGCTTATGCTATCTCATATTTATATGTACTAGCATAGTTCATTCCATGCTATAACCTTAACTCTTATGTCAGGTCTTTGAACTGGATACCACTTTTGATTTTCTCTGTTTATTACCTAATTTGTGTCAGAGTAGCTAGAAGTTCACTGCAAACCATTCTGTTGCCCAGTAAAATGGCCACTTATTCCCTCAGTATGGAGCTAAGAGTAGAGGCATCATCATTCTTAGTAAACATGTGCTGATTTCCCATCTCGATAGGGACATAGCCCAAATAGGAAATACCTTTATATTTCATCAGGTTAATAAGTCTCTTATCTGTCTTGAGTTTTGTTAATTAGAAGGCAGTTTGAACAGGAATAAATGATATGTGGGAATGTACACAAGAACTCCAAGATACAGAGAGAGGAGCTTACACGGTAAATGGTCCAAGTCAGACAGAAACGCGTCGTAAGCCTTTCCCTCCTCAATGTGCCGGTTATTTGTGTATTGTTCCAGTCACAGTATTGTGCCTTTTTTATATATTTTACTGTCATCTCTTAGGAAGAGCATGAAGCCTCCTGGCATAATTATAGTATATCCTCTTTCATGTGATGGATAATCTTAACTCTTATGAGTTTGGAAGAAATTCTAATCATGTTGACTTCCTCCCTAGCTGTCTCTTTTTGGCGGCATGTTTCCTACCATGGACCATATTCAGGATGAGGAATACCTGCTCTGTTTGGGTACCTATTTGTAGTTATAGGAAGTAGAGTTAACTCTTGTAGGTCTAATTTTATAGTATTTCTATTGTAATTTTTAATTTCCTTCCGGATGTAGCTCTACTGCCTTCTCTGGCGAACCATTCTAGTGCTTTACCATTGTTTGCAAAAAGGCTTTTTCTTCTTGTTGAGGGTTATGATAAATCTTCCTGGTCAGCAGATATTACAATAAAGGAAAGAAAATCTGCCAAAATATCACAAAATATAGAACAGAAAGTAAAACACTGTACCAGAGAGAAGAAACACAAGGAACAATAAAGTAAGTCAAGAAATTGAGAGAACAAATACTTCACTAGGCCTATTTATTGACTTATACTAGGCAGAAATCACACTAACTACACCCTCCTCATGCAACTTGTCCAACCTTATGTTTATAGCTGCTCTGAGTTATCACTCCAGTGATGTTACCTAGAAGTTTGTTGCACCTTACGTAAAAGTTGCTGCCGCTAAACCAGTATGTACTTGTCTCTAGTACCGGTTTGATACATTCAGTATTGATTCTTGTTTCCATTTGTATACTCTATCATATTTCTAATTCTCTGTCTTTTTCCAGCAATGATCAAGATCATTCTGCATAGTTGCCCAATAGGATGTTGACATTGGCCAACTCCTAGTTATGGATGTAGGGTATGTGCTCAGACTTGCAGTAAGAAGACTCTACAAGTTACTTCAGACTAACGTGCTCTAGAGCAGTTCAATTTTCACCTAACCATACAGGTTATGAGCCTCTGTCTCAGTGCTAAGATATTAAGTTCCTACCTTCCAGATATGTTAGCTGCCTCCAACATGATTTAGAGGGCTGGGTTCTTGGTGGATTCCTGTAAAAGAATGTCAATTCTCACATTTGAGATATGTTTCGGGATAAAGCTAATTTTGTTTTAGAGTTCAGTAAACCACTGCTGCCTCACATGTACTATTTAGATTTGGGGTGTTGGAATTGTGTCTACTGAGTGTGACTTGAGTTTCGCCATGGAATTTGAGATCTAGAGAAAATGATAGGCAAAGATATACTACTGAGCTGAAAGCGGCAGAGATGCAATTAAGTTGGCTTTTTTTTGGATGCTGTTATGCTCTGTTGTTCATCAAACGCATACACAGAAATCCATTTTCATAACTCAAAATAGTGTAATTTGAGATAGAGTTTTGGATTTTTTTTTTTTTAATTGTAATTTTGGGAAGGTCATAGTGCCTCTAGTCATTTTCCCTCATAATAGTTATGCATATGCCCAAAATTTATACTACACAATGCTAAAGGGCTTCATAGCCCCCGTAGTCAGTCACTGAAATCACCACCTATCTAGGTATTAGAGCAGTGGTACCTCGATTTACGATGGTCCCCAAACACACCCTTTTATGTAAGTTTATTTTTAATGCTTGTAAGTGTACTTTTAGGGGGTCTAACAGACTAGTCTATTTTACATTATTTCTTATGAGATAAATTCGTTTGGTAATGGTAATTTTGAATAGCATTCTGAATGAAAATATCAAAAGTCGAGGTACCACTGTATTTATATTCTAGTGAGTCATTGGGTTAATTTTGCAAGAATGCTTCTAATTTAGAACATATACAAATTAAAGAAAATGTTGATGCTTTGACACACTGTTAATGCTTGTTGGACAGTGTAGTCTGATTATCAGGCTTCTTGTGGAGGATAGCATATCAAAATAAAATTTGCTGCTCTTCTATCAGATTTGATACACACACATACACACACACACACACACACATCTCCTGAGGTGCACATTAACCAAATACTAACTGCTCCAGCATATGGGCGCCTAGCAAACCTAAGAACAGTATCTGAGAATCTTAATATGAAATTGTCTCAGGACCCTGTACAGTGTGTAATGTAGCCCATATTGGAGCATGCGGCACCAGTTAGAACCCACACCTAGCTACACGTAAAGAAACTAGAGGAAGTGCAAAGGTTTGGCAAATGTAAGACTAGTTCTGGAGCTAAGGGATATGTCCAACGAGGAGAGGTTAAGGGAAATCGACGTGACTTACACTGGAGGACAGGAGAGATAGGGAGGACATGATAACGACATATAAAATACTGAGAGGAATTGACAAGGTGGACAGAGACAATGTTCCAGAGATGGGACACAGCAACAAGGGGACACAGTTAGAAGTTGAAGACTCAGATGAATCACAGGGATATTAGGAAGTATTTCTTCAGTCACAGAGTAGTCAGGAAGTGGAATAGTTTGGGAAGCGATGTAGTGGAGGCAGGATCTTATCTGCTAGTTTTAAGAAGAAGTAAGGATAAAGCTCATGGCAGGGAGAGTGACTCAGTAGCGGCCAGTGAAGAGGCGGGCCAGGAGCTATGACTTGGACCCCTGCAACCACAACTAGGGGGAGTACAACCAGGGGTGAGCAATATACACATATATGCTCACTCACCATACTCAAATCTTCATACTTACACTCATACTCACACATTCACTTTTATCATGTAGTGTGAGTCTTAATCTTGGTTAAAATAGCCTGGAAGTTTTTCATTACTTGTTTTAAAGGGGATGTTAACCCTTTCACTGTCGAGACCCCTGCTCACAAACTTGCTCTGAGTGTCGAAGAATTTTCAAAAGAAAAAAAAAAAAATTTCTAATGAAATGATAGAGAATCTTTCCTGATGGTAATGACACCAAAAATACGAAATTTGCTGGAAAACATAAGAGAATTACACTCGCAAGTTAGCGATCTTGGCGATGCTTACGTATCGGCTATTTCACCCACTTTGAGCCCTATTTTTGGCCAATCCCATTGTTCCAGTCGACCAAACGATAACTATTTCGCTAGAACTCATTTGTTCTATTGATTGAGTACAAGAAACCCCATTTGCCAATTTCAACTACCCAATAAAGTGATCAGGAAATTTGTAATTTGGCCGATTTCACACAATTCGAGTAAGGCCAATTTCAAATAGGTCCAGAATTAACAATACAAACATTCCTAGGACTAAATGATGTTTTCTCTGTCTATTAGCTTCCTCCAGGCCCCTCTTATATTATGTCATTTCCATTTTGAATTTTTATTCACAAAAATAGAACATTTTACTGTTATGCAGACTACTGCATTATGTAAAATGATATAAATAATATCAGCACATTTTGAAAGCATATTAGACCCACCAGTTGATGTGTATTGGACACATGACGTGATTTGTTTATTCTTGAACACGGCAAAAATCGAATATTTCTTCTAATTTGAACTCAATTTATAGGTACTTTTTTTCCTTAAGCCATTTGAAATCATCTCTTTTCTGTAATATATCTTCCATTCTATCAAATAAGACCAAGAAAACGAGAATACAACCATAAATACCATACGAAAAATACACCGCAGTTGGTGTTTTAAACCAAAACATGGTCTGAGTTTTTTTTTCTCATGTACGTCGGTGCTGCAGGATTTTTTTATACTGCATCTCCAGGTAAACCTGGTGCAACACTGACCACCAGACCCATTCTCTCATATGGTGCCTACCAGCTTTCTTCCAGAAGAATTGAAACTACTCATAGAATTTTGCCGTATTATTACGTGACCGACACTGGCTTGCAAGCCGTAATATTATGGGACCGACAGTGAAAGGGTTAATAGAGTTGCTTGGTTAATGTCACAGTCATACTTATTTAAACTGCTTCAGATTTGATAGCTTAAATTTAGGGACGATACAATATGAGACAAATAATATTATGAAGCTCTTTATGGTATTTTGGTATATTTTTGTGATGTTTGGGTATTCTGTGCCCTATAAAATGCTACCAGAGATAATGATATAGTCCCCGATAGCAGACCTGGGAATTAAATTGGCTTGAAATGTTATTGGTGAGTTCCTTTATTTCGTGATGGGATTAATGTGAATGTCCCTATAAAATAAACAGCATTGTTATGTTTCGATGCTTTGTTGCTCCATGCTGAACTTTTGAATAAGGGGTTGTGCTTTATGATCAGTTTAATACAACTATGTGTTGTCTTGAGAGACATTGGGAAATCACGAATAACTTACTTGTTCTTGTCCAGCTATTTTAGTATCAGTTACTATTAAATATTAAACTATTACATTCATAATATTATTATAATTATTACAGCAATATCTTCTCTTATTCAGTTATAGAAATACCATAAATCTGACTTCAGAACTTGGGAATTTTTGGAGATAAGCATTTTTTCACCAGACTCTGGAACCAGATGGGCAGGTCCTCCGACTTACGATGGTTTGACTTACAATATCAATGAGCAATGGTGCGAAAGTGATTATTTCGAGACAAAACTTAGGATAATAACCCAGCATGAAGGCGGCAAATCGTTAATTTATATTCATTTATTTACTTTTAAATATTGGTATTTAGTTACAGTAATTATTTGTTTATTACTTGGTCTATTGATAGTAGGTATTTATTTACTTATTTATTTAGCAATACATTCATATTTGACTTACGATATTTTCAACTTACGATGGGTTCATTGGAATATAACCCCATCATGAGTCAAGGACCACTCTGTACATACTAGGAAAGCTTTTACTGCCTTCAAGTCCAGGGAATATAGTTTCTGAGAACTGTCAAGGACTGTAATGCTATTTTATTTTATTCTCTGGCTGGTTTGAATTAAGAAACATAATTTTTTTTGTATGTGTTCATTTGTTGAGTGCTTAGTCTTTGTTTATAGAGTTGAGAAAATAAGTTAGAAAATAAATTTAGAGTTTTTTTTCCATTTTGAAGGTGCAAATAATTAAATGTAATTTATAATTTTATTTCATTTTTCATATACATTGAATCTTTATATGATTCTTGAGCATTTCCTGTCTCAATCACTCACCTTACCACCTTTCCTCTTTATCCCCACCTCCCTTGTTCTTCTCTCTTTTCCCCTCCCTTCCTCCCCACCCTTCTCCCCACCCTTCCTTCTACCCTTCTCCTCCCTAGTTCTCCCCGTGGTCTCCTCTTACTATTTTTGCCAACAGGTTCCTGAGATCTAACAGGAAAACTCAGGTAGATGTAAGTGATGAGTGGATCCTGTCCCTCCAGTACAGTACACATTCAGTGCTACACTCGCCATTACTAGTAAAATGAAACGAGCTCATTTTTGGAGGGGAGCAGCTGTGTGGGAGAATAAGTGTTGCTGTGGATTATTTACATTGTAAAGTGCTATAACATGCTGTGATACGTGGTAGAGGTATCTTCTGAAAGGGATGGAATGCTGTAGATTGTAAAGGTCATTTGAATTATGTTGTACATGGAATATACCTGGAAGGTGTTTCAGGGGTCAATGCCCCTAAGACAAACTATTGAATGAGCTATAGGTATGTATTCATTTTTGGGTAATGCCTTACCATGATGGGGTGATAACTGACATATTAAAAAAAATGATCAGTTAGTGAAGGGGGGTTTATATTGGTACAAATTAATTAAAAAAATGGGAATTTGGTTTATTGTGCAAGTCATGCATTTTGATTAGGTAATAAGATATCTTGTAAAAATACTAGTATGGCAAGGCCTCAAATAAGCAGTTATAACAGATTTGTGTACGTATTTTAGAGTTTGTTTTAAACTCTTAAATTATAGAAATTTTAGAATGCAGTAATAAAAATCAAATACCTCCATCCTTCAGACAAAAATTAAGGAAATTTTCAAAAATAAAATTAGAAATTTCACTTGTATTTGGAAAATTATAGATTTTAGATATTCCAAACTTGATGTTGCTCTGAATCTCTGGGGAATTCCACATACATTATGACAACAGCCTTTAATAAGAGAGATATTACTGTTATTATTTTTTTTGCTATCATATTTCATTTTTTCAACATATACCTAGTAAAACAGTGCCCCTTTAAATATAAATTTGTAGTACTGATGGCATACAGTGTACCCCGGTTTACGATGGTCCCTAAATCTCACTCCCTTTTATGTAAGTTTATTTTTAAATGCTTTGTAAGTGTAATTTGGGGGTCTAAAGGACTAGTCTATTTTACAACATTTCTTAAGGAGATAAATTCGTTTGGTAATGGCACTTGAACATATTTTGAATGAAAATATCGTAAAACTGGGTAAACCACTGTACTTGCCATCATGAATATTGCGGAACCCCGGTTAACGAAAATCTATTGCAGAAGCCTGCTCAAGTGCCATTACCAACGAATTTACTTCCTTAAGAAAATGTCATTTAGGTTAGTCTATTTCAGACCCACAAAAATACACTTCCACAAGCACTTACAATATTATACTTACATAATTGCATGATTTCCGGTGTTCGTTAACCGGGGTTCCACTGTATCTTAAATATTTTAATACTTTATACTTTATATATATTTATTTATATATATATATTATTATTATTATTATGATTATGATTATTATTGCAGGTAACATGATCCACAACTTTACTTCTATTATACATGTATCTTATTGCAGTAAATTAAAGCATTTTAAATGTTTAGCTAACATTACTCTTTTTCAGAATTTTGTTTGTGTTGCTTGAACATCAAGACACTTCTCAACTGGACAATGTTTTACTAGTGCATTATTGAAACACATTTTATTTGGGTCATTTGTTTTAAAAACAGATGACCTAAATAAGTTTTATCTTATGTGAACACATCTATCATATATTTATACAGTACTTGTGACCTGACTTGAAATAGTTCATATAAATCTGATGAACACATTAAAAATTATTAGTTCATTGCTCAAGGAAAATTGAACTCAGTCTACTGTTGGTTGCTAATATCTGCCTTTTGCTTGGGACCTTCCCTATGTGGCGGGTTCTGGGAGGTCCACTACGCTCTAATTATTTCTACTAATCATTATAAAACAACCTTTACATATTTGGTCATTAAGGGTATATATTATTTGAGTGTGTGCATTATACCCTACTGATAAATATAAAATGATGTTGCATTAATTCGTTGATTATCTGGTACTTTCGGATACCCTGTTGAATACTTTTGTTGTATTAAATTTGTATAATCTCAAGTAATATACTCTGGTATAATGAGATACTCTGAATAATAAGAGCAGTGTTTTCCTAGATCCTGAGTAATCAGTTTTTATCATACTCAATACTGCCTGGGAGACGCACACAGTCTCGCAGGTAAATATTCAACATTTTGAATATATCTTGACAAGATTATTAGAAATTTTTGTTTGTGCATGAATGAGTGTAACATTTCTATATTTTTATTAGTAGATCATATGGGCATTTTTCTTTACCTGTAAAATGAAAATTGCTTGTATTTGTTATGGCTAAATCTTTTAGATGGAGATGGGCTTCATAGTTTTGGCTTTTTTTTTTTTTTTTTAATTACAGCAATGGTAATACAAAGCTAATTATTATTGTAGATTACTATTCTAATAATTCTTTTCCAAAGTCATAAACTTGAGTATTTTCATCACTTTCCATAAATTTATAAGAATTATGAATAGAATTGATCTTTATGTAATGAAATGAAATTCATCTTGAAATTCAAGAAAATTACATTAGTGCATGTTATTGGTATATGGCACCAAAAAGCATGCTTAATTACATACAATTTATACCACCCTCCATCCAAAATCTTATCTTTAATTTTAATTTCAAATAATCTTAAAATATGTTTTGAATTTATAGCATAGGCATGCTTAAATTCCCAACCCTATTTCCCCAATAGAACAATATAGAAAATTTAAAGGTATTTAAAGAGGCCCTCTATATGTACAGAAAGTTGCATACATTTAGACCCAGGCAGTGTCGACTAATCATAGGATTGAACAAACCAAAGGGTTTGCCTGACTTGGCTCCCATGGGTGTGGACTGCAGCATCCTCACAGCCCAAGTTATCCATGGCTGCCTCTTCTTCACTGCATGAACTTCCTCCTTTCCCAACTCTATGCTCAGTCTTAAAAACTTTCTATTGTTTTAATTTCTCCCACTTCCATTTTATATCCATGTATAGTTTTCTAATATTTTTCCTCTGCTACTTCATCCCACCAAATGCATTACTTAATTTATATACATCAGTTTACCATAGATAAAGACTTTTTATTTATATATATTTTTAGCAAATGGCCATGTTTTTCTTGTTTTTTTTTTCAGCTATTTTCTCACATTGAACATACCCTTTTATTTGCTTAATAACTGTTTTAGTTTAAACTAAACAATGTGTAAAAGGAAATAGCATATTATTTTTTAAAGTTTTGTTGGTATATATGATGTTAAGATATGTATATGCTGTTAGATATATTTGATGCTCTGTTGTCATATACAGTGACCCCCGAGTTTTGTAAAACTTCACTCCTGAAGTCTGCTCAAGTGCCCATTACCGAACGAATTTACTCCCCTTAAGGAAAAAAATTTCACGTAGGTTAGTCTATTTAGACCCCCAAAATACACTTCCACAAGAACTTACAAAATTATACTTACATAATTGCACGATTCCGGGGCATTCGTTAACCGAGGGTCCACTGTATGTCAGGTACTCGTAGGAAGAAACACTCCAAAAATTGTAGTAGAAGTTGTAGCTAATTATTTTGTAAAAAAAAAAAAAAGTACTTCTTTTATAGATGTATGTGATACTCTTGACTTCATGTGTGAGGTACTGTAAAACCAAACACTCTTTGATATTATACAGTACAAAAATTACAAGAATTACTAATGCTTAAATAGAATACAGTCCAGTATTGCAAGACTGAATAAGAGAAATCAGCAAATGCAAGTCATTTCACTTTTAAATGTATTTTTTTGTTAATATATGTTTAAGACAAAGCTCAGTTGCAGTGAAAAAGTTTTGAATAACTGTGCCAGTGCAAATGTTACATATCCACTTGACTGTGTCCTATAGAATGAATGACTATATTACGTGAAAAAGTATGATTGTGTGAGCTGCATATTTAAAAGTGATAGAGAATTTGTTCACATTTGCTTATAGAGTACAGTGTTGTGTACTACAGTGGAACCTGGTTTTCGTATGACCTAGTTTAGATGTAAAATTACAGTTATTCTCTCTATAAAATGTATTTGTTAATATTTTTGGGTGTCTGGAACTGAGTAATTGATTTACATTATTTCTTATGGAAATATTGCCTGCTGCATAATTCGTTTATCATCAGACTTTCGAACGGATTATTCACTTAAAATCAAGGTTCCACTGTACAATAAAGATAATGTTATTTAACTATGGCACCTTGAGTAGCCTCATAATTGAAGTGACTCAGAACAATTAATAATAATAATAATAATAATATTTTTTATTTACATCAAGATTTTGTAATTACAATCATAAAATTGAAGTGCAAAGAGAGCCACTATCATGCCATGGCATTATGGGCAGACTAAATCTAATGGCTTATAGACTACTTAATACTAGAGAAATTGATTAAGTTTGTTTTAGTTAAACATTAGCTTATGTTTATAGCAGATAACAAGTTTACTCAAATTACAATCTGAGGATATTACATTGTGACAAGGTGAAAGTGTTTTGTAGGATGGTTACATCAATAGTAAATATTGAAATTATATTATGGGAAAATAACACTGAGCATTGTTGAAAGTAGTTTACAGTATGAGTATTTAGTTTAGGTGAGTAGGTATTTTGAGAAGAGTCTTAAATTGATGTTCAGACCAAGTTATTTTAGTATTTACTGGTAATGAATTCCAGATTTTGGGGCCCTTTTATGTGCATAGAATTTTACACAGGTGATATGGACTTGGGGTATATCAAAAGTTATCTGTGTCTTGTGTTATGGTCATGGGTCCTGTTAGTTGGTGAGGAGAATTTTGAGTGGAGGGTTTATATTTTAGTGTAGAGTTCTATGCATGTAGTAGCAGGCACAAGAATAAGTGTGAATGTTCTTTACCTTGGGCTCATAACCAATGGAACTGGTTTTAGTCCCTTGCCAGTGAAGACACAGGCACAATAGGTACTTACTATTATGTTTGTTTCTATAGGGATTTGCATTGTAGGGTAAATGGTAGCATATGTTAAATGGGCTGGGATTTGAAATGAGTGAAAATAGGATAATAGCTAATAGACCTGTAAATTCACTATGCAGAATAAACTGTGGGTGATATTCTTGGTGAATATTCCTGGAACAGAGGAGAGACCAGCAAGCATTGCTACCTTAAGAATAAATGTAGTAACTGCAGAATTCACTGTTGATTTTACCTTGTAAAATCTTTTGGAAGAAACCTTATGTGTTTAATATCTCCAACTTATTGAGGCTTCCTAAATTTGATCTCTTTAGGGAATGAGATATCAAGAAGGATGTCTTGCTTTTCTTTTTCAGTTGAGGTAGGAGCTTCATCTCTGAGCTCAGTGACAGGCTAAAACTTTAATGGAAAGAGATCTGTGTATAATCAGAAGACCTGAGCTATTTCACAGCCCAGTCACAAAAGCCTTCTGTGACTCATAATCTTGTGAACAAGGGAGGACCATTATTGTCTGACTCCTGGGTCACATAAACTCATCTATTGTCTCGTACTTCAACCAATGATGCAAAAGATGATTTCTATGGCTCTCTACATTAGAAGGTGCAGTGGGAAGAAACAGAAATGCTATACCAATTAGGAATATACTATGAGAATGATGAAATTGCCATTTTCCCTTATCAATGTTTTTCACCATTGTCAAGTAGAATGGGGAGATATATATTATAGAGAGTATATATATATAGTATGTATAAAATACCTAGGTAGTAGGTTGGTAGACAGCAACCGCCCAGGGAGGTACTACCGTCCTGGACAAGTGAGTGCAAACGAGTAAAGCCTGTAATTGTTTTACATGATGGTAGGATTGCTGGTGTCTTTTCTGTCTCATAAACATGCAAGATTTCAGGTACATCTTAAGTTACTTCTACTTACACTTAGGTCACACTACACATTCATGTACAAGCATATATATACACACCCCTCTGGGTTTTCTATTTTCTACTAGTTCTTGTTCTTATTTCCTCTTATCTCCATGGGGAAGTGGAACAGAATTCTTCCTCTGTGTTATAGCGTGTCGTGAAGAGGCTTAATTAAAATGAGCAAATAGCAACCCCTTCTCCTAGAGATATTAAATGTAAAAGGAGTGAAACTGCTTTTTCTTTGGGCCACCTCGCTGGGTGGGAAACGGTCGACGTGTTGAAAGAAAGAATATATAAAATATGTAATTAGTAGCTACTGACCTGTAGTGAAATGCTTGAGGATATCCTTATTGTTTTACCAAAGTTTAGCATTCACAAGAATGCTTCTACTCAACAAGGAAAGTTTCAATAAGGAGTTCTGTTTTCCGGTGTCTTCACTCGCAAACATTAGGATTTAATTTGAAATAGGTGATGACTGGGAACAAGAGACTGGTGGGTACAGCAGGACAATTATTTGCAGCATTAAGAGAAAGGAGGTAAAAGTCTGCCTGAAGTTAACCATATTTTGCGCAAGGAGAGGCCAAGACCAGGTGTTTACCCTTTCATTGAGTCTATGGGAGAGGGATGTATATAATTTGCCTCCCTCCATCATAATGGGGACAGAAAAAGCTGAGAAAAGCCAACAACTATAGATTTGGTGTATCTGAAAAAAGGCTGGGGAAACACCCTGCATACTAGAGCTGTTGATGATGGGCAGGAAGAACCCTTAGGTTTGATGCATAATAGAGCCTCCTTAGCTGAATGTTGAAAGAGGTGTTAGAAGAGCTCTGGGAAATACTAGTAGCCAAAGATGAAGATATTGTACAAGGTGTGCTAGAAGGAAGGAATTTAGCATTGAAATCTTTGGTCCGTAGTTCATTGTTTTCAAAGATTTGGAGTAATAGTTATACCTATGTTATTTCTGAAAAGATTGTTAGCACGGTTTGGTACATGGTACTGTGCTCTTGTTATAATCTTGGTCAGCAGATTATCAGTTGGTATTCATAGTTGATAACAGGTTGTGTTGTGAATCATTACCAGCATTCATAAATTACACTGTGGCTTTTTATTAATAGGATAATACAAAAATTGATCTACTAATAGAATTAATGTAAAAACTTTTATTGATTATATTATGAAAATGGAATAGAAATTAACACCTGAATATTGGATAAAAGTGCTTCTAATAATGTAATATTGCCCAAAATCTTAATTAAACAATCTTAATAGTGCCATGGTTACACTTAAGAGAATACTAATAGTATCACTATGTCAGCATGAGTTAGATGGCAGATGAGCAAAATTGATGGGCAAAGTATGGGTGACAAGTTATGGCTACTATATTTGCAATATTTTGAGGAAGCAGCGGTATTATATTGATAGGTTATACGGAAGACCAGTGCCAGTGAGAAACTTTGACTAGGCTTGTCATCACATGTATTTTCCAGGATTTAGGACTTCTTGGTAGGGATTTTGCTGTATTCAAGATCAAGAAACAATGATTCTTGTGATCTCATATCAGCTTATAAGGTTCTTGATTATCAGGTAATCATTGACATGAAGATTAATATTCTTAAACATGGTTGTCCTGATGAGGTCACTTTTAAACATCTGCTCACTTAGTTTGTTCATGTGTGTGTGTGTGTGTTTGTGTACATGTTTTATGAGGTGTGTACTAAGCTATATGTGATTGCAGGAGCCTACCTCTCAGCTTACTGCAGCCAAATGCACTCCCTTCTGGCCTCATGACTTTGTCATCCATCTCTTATAAAATTGATGGACGAATGTAAATTAGATTAGTCTTTTTAGACCCCTAAAAATACACTTACAAAAACACTTACAAAATCACTTACATAATTGTTCGAGTTGGGAGCGTACGAAAACCGAGGGGTCCACTGTATGAAGCTGCCTTTTACCCCTTCTTCATTCAGGTCATTTCCTTTCTGAGCACCCGAGGTGAAAAATAGTTTTTGATATCTTTTTGGGTCATCTTGAACTTCCAGCTGTGTTTTTTTTAAACAGCCTATCCCCGTCTATCCTATAAATTTCTCTCAGTATTTTTTTATGTTGTTATCTTTTCTCTGGTTCTTCTGCCCTCTAATTTTTCAGGCTCAGTTCCCTTTGCTCTTTATATCACACCTTGTTGCTCTGGAACAAGCCTTGTTGAATACTTCTGCACTTTCCAGTTCCTTAACATGCTTTTTCAGGTGTGGGTTCTATTCTGGTGCTGCATATTTAAGATGCAGCACCAGAGCCCTTTATGACTTTTTAAGATTTTGGGGGTTATTTTAGATTTGAGAGATGAGCATTGGATGCAGAGGTTATTTGGCAGATGTGAGCCTCTGATGATATACTAGGCACTGGTCCCCCTGATCTTTTCATTGGTGAGGTTTGTAGATCTCCCTTTCCAAATCTAACTCAGTGTCAGTTTTTCCTTTCCCAACCAAACCCTTTGGGTTTTGCTTTTTAAATTTAATAACCACTTATCTAACCAATCTTGAGTTTGTCCAGATCCTTTTTGGAGCCTTCCCTAGTCTTCATCTGTTTTTTCTTAGTTTTACATCGTAAACATGGATACATCTGATTTAACCCTTTTTTGAAATGTCATTGGCATAGACCAGAAAGGGCATTGGCCCTAATACCCCTTCCTGTGGAACCCTGCAGTTGCTCTTTCCCATTCTGAGTCTTCCCTGACAATCCTCTTTTCTTATAATAATTTATAATTTAAAAATAATAATAATTATAATAATTTTTTTTATTTCATCACAATTTTAATAGAGATTTACATAAAAGGGAAGGAGAGCCACTGACATGCCGGGCATAACGGGGAGCAACTAAAAAATTATGGACTATGTACATAATATTGATGATTGATGGGAATTTGATTTGCTTAAACATTGGGCAGATTACAATATGATGATATTTCATTTGGCAAATTATAATAATAATAATAATAATAATAATAATAATTTTTTATTTCATCGAAATTTTAATAGAGATTTACATAGAAGTGCAAGGAGACCCACTGACATGCCAGGGCATAACGGGCAGCTTTATCTAAAAACTATGGACTATGTAATAATATTTGATAGATTGAGGGGGAATTTGATTTGCTTAAACATTGGGCAGATTACAATATGATGATATTTCATTTGGCAAATTATAGTATGGTGAACTACATTGCAGGTGTTTAGAAAAAACTGAAATTATTTTGGGAAAAATGACATTGAGTTTTTTTTAAAGTAATTTACAGAATGCAAAATTTATGGTGAGTAGGTGGTAATATTACAATGTTATAATAGTACAAATTGAGATTATTTAAAGGAAAAATACTGGCATTTTTAAAAGTAATATTATCGTACATAATAATAAAAAAAATAATTATCTTATGGGGAAAATAACAATAGTATTTTTAAGTATGAGTATTTAGGTAAGGGTATAGGTGGTTTTGAGTAGAGTCTTAAATGATATGGGACCTCATTGCAGCAAGTGTTTAGTAGGATGGTAGTTAATAGAAAAATTGAAATTTTTTTTGGGTTCTCTTTGATACACCAGAGACATTTCTTGTTAATCTAGTCTGCACCACAAGTTTTTAACCCAGCTTATTGTGGGGTACAATATTAAATTATTTTTTGTAGTCTAAGAAAATGCAATAAATCCCCCTTACTGTCTCACATCTATTTTTTTGTCATAGAACTGCAACAAGTTGGTAAAATTAGATTTTGCCTCTGAACTCATGCTATTTTCTTTAGAAATCATTCCTTTAAATTTTTTCCATTACCTTGCATTGTATTCATGTTAGGGGAAAATTTGTAGTTCAGTGTTTCCGTCTTGGCAACTTTCTTTAAATACGTATGGGGACTACATTTGCTGTCTTTCAGATCTGTAGCAACTGTCCAGTATCCATTGACATGTTTTAGATGTTTGCTAATGGTTCAACAGTGCTTCTGCTACCTTTGCAGAATCCATAGTGACATTTTGGAGGATCCATTCCCTTTTGATGTTTCTAGATCCATCATTGTTTCTCTACCTCTTTCCCTGTTGGGGTAGGGTTTTTCAGTATTGCCCCTGGATAAATTTTACAAATTTTAAGAGCAAAATGCACAATACCATGGCTGGAGCAATACATAAATACCAGCACATAGGAAAGAAAAAAGCGCGACTTTTCAGCCCAACGTGGCCCGAAGTTGACTTTGTGAATGGTCCAAGTCAGACTAAAAAGTCGTCATAAAAAAAAATAATAATAATAATAATAAAAATTCTTTATTTCTACAAGAAAGGGGAACCTCGTTTAGAGTTTAATCCGTTCCTGACCTAGCTCTAACTCAATTTGCTCATAATATATCAAATAAATTTTTCCCTCATTTAAATTAATTGAAATGACATTAATCCTTTCCCAGCGGAATTCCTGCCTCGGGAGGCAGGACAAAATATTCAGTAAAATGCATGTTAATAGGAGTGAATGGAGACGAAGGGTTTTGGGGAAATGACGATCTGTGGAGGTGAGCGGGGAACTTTTTGTGGGGATTCGGGGAAAACCAGTTAATTGATTTAGTTGGACTTGAGTCCTGGAAAGGGAAAAACAGTGCCTGCACTTTAAAGGGGGGGTCTGGGATAGTGACACTGGGAGGACAGTTCTCAGCTGTCGTATCTGGCTCCTCTGCAAAGACAGTGATTATGTATGTGTGTGGTGAAAGTGTTGAATGATGATGAAAGTATTTTTTTTTGGGGTTTTTCTTTTTTTTGGGTCACCCTGCCTGGTGGGAGACGGCCATTGTTGAAAAAAAAAAAAAGCTAATATCAACTCTACGGCTTATTTTAATTTTATTTTTTTTAAAAACATCGGCCATTCCCCCCCAAGGCAGGGTTTAAAAAGAAAAACTTTTATCATCATTCACCCATCACTGTCTTTCCAGGGGTGCTTTACACTACAGTTATAAAACTGCAACATTAACACCCCTCCTTCAGGTGCCGACTGTACTTCCCCTCTCCAGAACTCAAGTCCGGTCGGGTTTCCCCGAATCCCTTCATAAATGTTACTTTGCTCACCTCCAACACACGCGTATTCCCTGCCTCCATTCACTCCATCAAATACGCCACACATGCTTGCTGGAAGTCCAAGCCCCCCGCAAAAAACTTCCCACCCCCCCCCTCCAACCTTTCCTAGGCCGACCCACCCCCCCTTCCCCCCACTACAGATTTATACACTCGAAGTCATCTCTTCTCCAAGGAAAATGTACACACTTTACAAAACCCGTTTATTTTTTTCATTCTCTATTATGTTTTTTTACAATATTTTTTTTTATAAATAATTGTTTCAGTGTTTTCCTTTTAAACTAGTGATCTAGTGCAGATAGCCTCACAAACACTCCATTTATGGCTTATTTATGTATCACAATTCATCTAATATGACATAATAAACAATATAAATAACATAGAAACATGATATATACTCTAGAATGAATAAAATATGTCTTTATGTGACGAGTGGTGTGCCATTCCCACTCCCGCTCTGACCTACATACCTTCCCATGTTTCCCTTCTGAGGTCTTATTATAAGAGAAAATGGAGTGTTTGTGAGGCTATCTGCCCCAGATCACTAGTTTCATAAGGAAAACACTGAAACAATGTATTTATAAATAAGAAATATTTATAAAAACATAATAGAGAATGTAAAGAAATAAACTGGTTTTGTAAAGTGTACGTACATATTTACCTTGGAGAAGAGATGCTGGCAGAGTTTGAGGGTGGAAAAGATAGGTAGAGCAGTGATGCTGTCAGTGGCCCTGCTTCTCCGTTAACCACATCAACAGCGCTTCTCCATCTTTTCATGGACAGAGGGCCGCAGCTTAAAAAATTATTGTAATGCCCTTGGCTGGCGCTATAGCCTTTATTGACTCCTTCTGCTTTAGTATTGTACATATCGTAGAAGTACTACGCCATACTGCCTGGCCAAGTCCACAACCTGCACACCTCGCTTGTGTTTATCTATGATTTCATCCTTTAATTCCATGTACATCATCCTCTTTTTTTTCTAATCACTGTCCTTTGCACTTACTTTCTTAGGACCCATGGTTAGAAAAAAAAAATTTGGCAAAATATCTGCACAAAATGCAAGCAAAACACAAGAGAAAAAGCTTCCCTGGCGAGGTAAACAGTGCACTGGTGAGCGGATGTTGTGGCGTTTACTGCGTCAACTAGTGGTGGCGTTCTGAAGTAGCTCGTTATTATTATAATGAGGAAGCGCTAAACCTGTAGGATTATACAGCGCCTGTGGGGGAGGGGATGGAAGGTATTCAGGCTTAATTTGGGAACTCAAGCACAGATCCAACCCTAGATCAAGAGCCCCTCACCAGCTTCAAGGAACCTCCCTTGAGGGGAAGCTCGCTCGTAACTCAGAGCAAAATCGACCGAGCGAAGGCTCGTATCTCGAAAAACTCATATGTTGGGGCACTCGTAAGTCGAGGTTCCACTGTACATGTACAAGGTATACAGGCCTAGCTGATATCAATGACATGCCATATCCCTGGCTGTTCAAGCAGGCACGGACAGGCACCAAAGTCGGTACCTGACCAGCCAGACTGTGGTTCGCATTGGGCGCGTGGGCCCGGTAACAGCCTGGTTGATCAGGCTCTGGGCCAACA
>WNWK01018587.1:0-39593 GCA_009830355.1 Cherax destructor
AGGTGGGGAATTTTTTTTTTGATTTATGGATTTAAAAAGGGCATATGGGGGGTGGAAGGGAGTTTTTCCCAAATGTTGCAATTTTTGGAATGGAAAAAGTTAAAAAAGGGGCGGGGGGTTTTTTGGGGGGGTGAGGTCAGGTTAGGGTGGGGAAAGGGGGAGTATTCCCCGTAGGTTTTAGAGGGTTTTTTAATGTCACCAGGGTTTTTTTTAATATTTTTAAAGGATGGGGTTGTAAAAAAGAAAAATGCTGGGATTAAATTAGGGGGGAATTAAATGCAAAATGGGGTTGATTTTTACTTTTTTTGAGATACTTTTTTTGGGAAAATTCAAAAAGAAAAGGGAAAAAAGGTTATGGGGGGTTTTGGGGGGGTGTGTAAAGGAAAAAGGGAAAGTGAACATAGATAAAGAAAGGGGATGAGGGAAAAAAAACATTTAAAAAAAAAAAAAATTTTTTTCTTTTTGGGAGAGAGGGATTAGGGAAAAAGAAAATTTTTTTCAGATATTTGGGAGTTGACGTTCACGGATTTTATGAAGGATGAGGTTAACCATGAATTAAAAAAAGGAAAAAAGGTGAGGAAGATTTGGAGACAAAAACGATCAGGAAAAAAAAAGGGAAATGACAATAGGGTGGTAAACCTTTTATATGGGGGGAAGGGGGGGTTTGGGGAAAAGGCAGCGAGGAGGCTGGAGGCAGGGGAGCCCCCTGTCTAAAAAATTTTTAAATATTATGCAGAAAATTTGGAAGGGGGAAATTAGAAGAAAGGATTTAAAAAAAGATTTGTCAGGGGGTAAGGGGGGTTTTGGGGGTGGTTTGGTCATTTAGAGAGAATGGATCAAAGTAGAATGATTTGGGGAAACATATAATCTGGAAAGGAAGGGGGGAAAATTGCCCGGAAAAGGGGTTGGGAAGGGGAAAAAAAGGGGGGGGCGGGGGGTTGGGAAACCCAGCACTGGGGAGCGTGTTAGATAGGGGAATGGAGACAATTTGTTTTTTTTGGGGGCCTGACGGGTGTTGGGGGTGAGGGGGAACATTTTTAAAGGGGGGTTCAGGGAAACCAGTTAATTAAATTGGACTTGAGCCCCAAAGGGGGAAAAAATGCCGTATTTTAAAAAGGGGGGTCGGGAAAGGACAGCTGGGACGGACTATTCTTAGCTGTCGATCTGAGCGCCCCTCAAAAAAAAGGATTATGAGTGTGGGGAAAATGTTGAATGATGATAAAGTATTTTTTTTGGGGGGTTTTTTTTTTTTGGGGCCCCCGCCTTGGGGGGGAAGGAAATTGTTAAAAAAAAAAAAAATGGGGGGAAATGGAAAAAAAATCCTTCTCTGTGTTTGGGGCCCATAAAAAACAACAAAAAGCCAGGAGAAAAGGGGAAAACCCCCTTTCCCCCAAAAAACAAAAATTTAAAAAAAAAAACATTTTTTTTTTGGGGTCACCCCGCCTTAGTGGGGCTGGTTGATTAAAAAAAAAATACTACAAATTTGGAAAAACAAAAAGATTTTTCAACAGCAGCTGCCCAAAAACTCCCCCCCAAGTTTATGACTGAAAACAATAAAAAATTTACCCAAAAAAATTAAAAAAAACTAAAAACCCAAAAAAAAAAACACTGGGGGAAAGGCCTTTTACTGGCCCATCAGGCTTCCTTTTCCCCGGGGTTAGACCAATGACCCCCCGGTCGGGTTTCAACCTTTAACCCTTTGACTTTTTGGGGACGATATTTACGTCTTACGAGCCAATTTTGGACTTTTAAACCCCCCTAAACCACCCCAAAACGGCAGGAAAAAGGGGGGGGGGGGGCCCCACATAAAAAGGGGGAAGGGGGGTTTTCTTGGGGAAAAAAGTGGGAGTAAAAAAAAAAGGGGGCAGCAAGCAGACAAAAGAGAAAAAAAACCCACCTTTTTTTTAATTAAAACCCCGTCTTTGGGGGGGTTTTTTCTATAGTATTTATGGTTGTATTTTTTTTTAGGGGCTCATTTGAAAAATGGGAAACATATTACAGGAAAAAAAGATGATTTTGATTAGTTTCATTTTAAAATTTGATTTTGAAATTGACCCAAAATACCCCAAAAGTTCTTTTTTTTAAAAGTTCAAAAAAAAAAATAAAATCCCAATACACATCCCCTTTGGTGGTCAAAATTTTTTTTCAATTGCAAAAAATTATTTATTTTTCATTTTTAAAAAATAATGCAATAGTCTGCATAACAATAAATTTTATTTTTGAAGGGAAAAAAAATCAAAATGAAAGAAAGGGGAAGGGAAGGGGCCCCCCCAAAAAACTAATGAACAGATAACATCTTATTTTAGTGCTGGGGGTGTCTGCATTTTTATTTTTGGCCCCCATTTTGAAATTGACATCTTTTTTTTTGATAAATTTTGGCCCCAAATTCCAATTTTTTTGACCATTTTTTTGGGGGGATTTGAAAGGGGGGGTTTTTGTACTCAACGAAAAAAAAAAAAGGCTAAAAGAAATAGCTATGAGTTTGGTTGACTGCCCCCAAGGGGTTTTTGGGCCAAAAAAAGGCTCAAAGTCGGCGAAATCGCCGATGCGTTTTTACATCGTAACTTTGCGAGTAACCTGGTTTTAATAAAAAATTTTATATTTTTGGGGGCCCTTTTTAAAAGGGGGAAAAAATTTCATCATTTAAAAAAAAAATAATTTTTTTTTTTTTTTCCCCCAAAATTTTTTCCCCCACATAGAATGACAGTTTCAAAAGGGGGGCCTTTCCACAGTCAAAGGGGTTGGGGGGGGGAACATCGGGAACCCCCCCACCCCAAAAGGGTAGTCAGGCCCCCCACACCCACCCACCCCCCTCATGTATTTATCTAACCTATTTTTAAAACTCAAAAATTTGTTTTTTATTACGGCTCAAAAATTTTTTCCCCCCCCAAAAAACTCTATTCCCAAAACCCCCGTGCTTTTATATCCTTCCTGAATCGGAATTTTTTTCCCAAAAGAAACCATTGTTTGAGCCCCTTTTTCTGGAATATTTTTTAACATTTTTAAAATTTTTCCCCTTTTTTTATTCTTGTTTTCCATTTATACACCCAATCATTTTCCCCCTTTTTTATCCCCTTTTAGAGATTTTTAGTTTTTGGGGGCCCCCAGCCCCCCCTCAGGGAAGATTTCTGAAAAGGGGGTTAACTTTGTCATCCCCCTTTTTTCCCCTTTTCCGGGGGCATTTATACCATTCTGAAAAAAGGGTGACAAAAAAGGGCAGCATAATCTAAGGGGGCCTAACCAAAGATATATAGAGTTGAAGAACAATCTAAAATTTCTATTATTTATTTTGTAAAACCCCCAATTTTTTTTAGCTGTTTCGAAAAAAAAACCCCCTTTTCTTGGTTTCAGTTACTGCTAACCAGAACCCCCCAAACCCCTTTTTTTATTTGTCAATTTTCCCCCTCTGCCACTTCTCCCAAAACCCGACCCGTCTATTCAAATCATCCAGGTTTTCTAATGTCCATTGAATGAATTGGGTTTTTCCATTTCACCCAGCAAATTTTTTATTCGCTATTTATTCCTCATCTATGTCATTTATGTAAAATTTAAAAAGGGGGAACACCCCCCTTTGGTACTTTAAGACATCCCCCTTTTTTGATTTCTCCTATTTATGTAAACTTTTGCTGCCTACTTGTCAACCATGCCTCTCCCGGGGGAAAAAAAATTTCCCCCTATTCCTTTCCCTTTTTTTTTCCCCTCAATACCCCCCTGATGTGGAACTCATGGGGCCTTCCGAAGTCCATATAAAATATCTTTTTTAAACCCCCAAAAGGTCACCCCCTCAAATACCGGGGGAAAAAAAAATTTGGGGTTTAAAGATAAAACCCCCCCTTTAAAAAAAAACCGTTTAAAAAATTTCCCCTTTAAAAAAAATTTTTATCCTTAAAGATGGCTAAAATTTCAATTATTAGTCCATAAATTTTCCCACTATGGAAAAGGAGGTCTATAGTTCAAAAAGCAAGGACCTGTCACCTCCCTTTAAAAAAAGGGGAAATTAAAATTTTTGCCTTTTTCCCTTTGTCTGGTTTTTGGGCCATTTTGGGGGGAATATTAAAAAGACCCCCCCAAAAAAGGTTTCTAATTTCCCCTTTTTTTTTTTTCCCTTTTTTAAAAATTTTTAAAAATTCATCGGGGGCCCAGGGATTTGTTAGGTTTTTTTCTTTTTTTGGGGTCTAAAAACCATGTCACTAGCCCCCCAATTGTGAAAAAGTTTATTTTTCCCCCTTTTGTTTTACATAATTTATTATTTCGGGAATTTTTAAAATTTTTCCCCTAAAAAAAAACTTTATTGCAATATTTTGGCTTGTATTCTTCAAATTTTATTCAATCTCATACTTGTTAATATGATTTGGAAAAAGGGAAAAGGAGGTTACTTAGAATTGATGAAAAAAGGGGAGGGGGCATTGGGGTTTTTCTGTGGAAAAAAACGTTTCCATGGAGGAAAAAAAGGAATTCGAAAGAAAGTGGCCCCAAACTCTTATTTTTGTGAAGCATGGGTTGCAAATGCCAGGGAGGGGAGCGGGAGGCAGGGGAAAAACCCCCTTTTTTTAAAGGGCAATGGGGGTGTAAATATTATGAAAAAAAAGGGGGAATGTGGTTTTTGGAAAAAGGGTGGGAAAACCCAACAAAGTATTTGTAAAGAGGGGAAGGGGGGTTTTTGGGGGTAGTTTGGTCTTTTTAAAAAATGGATAAAAGGGTAGAATGACAGGGGGGTTTTAAAAAAACCGGGGGAAAGGGGAAAACGGGGTTTTCCCCCTAGAAAAGGTTGGGGAAGGGGGGAAAAAGGGGGTTTTTTGGGCGAGGCTTGGACTTCAGCAAGCATGCGTGAGCTTTTTGGGGGTAGGAGTGAATGGAGACCGAATTTTTTTGGGAATCCCCTCGGGTTGGGAAGGGGAACATTTAGGAAGGGGGTTCAAAACCATTTGGTTGGTTGGACCCTTTAGTCCTGGAAATGAGAAGAAAAGCCTGCATTTTAAAAAGGGGGGGCGGGGGATATTTTGGGGGGGCCCCTTTTTTCCCCCCTCTGAGCTCCTCTGAAAAAGGGAGTATTTATGAGGTGGTGAAAGTTTTGGGTGAAAAAGATTTTTTTTTGGGGTTTTTTTTTTTTTTTTTGGGTCCCCCCCCCCCCGGTGGGGACCGACTTGTTAAAAAAAAAAAAAAATGTTTTTTTAATTTTAACGCATAATTTTGTAAACTCTAAAAAAACATACCCCGAAAAAAACAAAATTTTTTGGAAAAAAATTTTTATAATATACAAATGCGAGTTTTGGTTTTCCCATTCATAAGTTGCACTGTCTTAAATTTTCATCCCCTTATTTCATAAAAAAAATTTTTCACTACGGAAAAGGCAAAAAACGGGGGACAAACAAAAAAAAACACTAGTCTATAGTACAATAATTTTTTAAAAAAATTTGTAAATGCTACCTTAAGTCTTTACTATTGTTAAAAGAATTTTCATTTAAAAGGGAAAAAGGGCCCAAAATGTCAATAGTTAGCAGCCCCCAAATTTTTTCATTTAAACACACAAAAAAGGGGAAAAACTTAAGAAAAAGGGGGAAAACTTGTCATGTTAAACCCCATGAAGGGGAAACACAGGAGGTTGTTGATCTGAAAACCCCAACCCCCTTTTAGGACCCTCTTTTTGTTGGGGGCCCCAAAAAAGGGGAAAAAAATACTGATCAATCAACTTTTTTCCCTTTTGGGGTTTTTCTGGCCCCCTTTTAAAATTTTCCCAGAGGGAGCCTTAGACCTTACCCCCCCATAATTAACAAAAAGGGGTTTTTCCCCGAAAAAAACCCCCATCCCAAAAGAGCCAGGCTGCCCCCAAATTTTCTCAGTGCTGCCCCCAAATTAAAAAACAAAATATATAATATTTGCATTAATTTTTTTAAAAACAAATTTGAATTTTTGTTTTAACTTTGAAAACAAAAAGGGGAAAAAAAATTTTTATCAAAAAAAAAAAGAAACAGGTTCTGGGTTATATATTATAAAGGGGAAAACTGACAGTCATGTGAGTCAGCTGATATTAAAATACAAAATTCCCTTTGGGGCCCCCGGGGGAAAAAATAAATGTGATACCTTTTAATTTTTTAAAACCCTTTTTTGGGGAAAATTTGAAAAAATTGGGGGAAAATTTAAAAATTTTGGGAAAGGGGATAAAAAAAGGAAAATTTAAAAAATGAATGTAGGAAAAAAAAAAGGTGACGAGGATAAAAAAAAAATTTTGGGGAGAAAGATTATATTTGTTTGGGGGGGGGGGGAAGTAAAAATTTTTTAAATTTTTGGGGTGGACTTGTCAGCAGATGGATCTATAAAAAAGGGGAGGTGAATCATAAACTGATGAAAAAAAAGGTGAGTGGAGCAGGAAGTTAAAAACAAAGAATTTATCCAGGGGGAAAAAAAGGGGGAAGGTAGAAAGAAGGACCAACGCTTTTATAAGGGGGAAACATGGGGGGAAAAAGGGGAAAAATTTCCAAAAAAACCAGGGTCCACGAGACGGAAACCCCCCCCCCGGGGCCCTTTTTTTTGGCCCTGTAAAAACTACTAAAATAAAGCTTTTTCCCAGAACCCTTTTTTCGACTGGGGCCCCCCCATTTACCATTTCAACTCCCCAAAAAAATTAAAAATTGGGTTTTCCCCAAGTCACACAAATTTAAAAAGTGCCAATTTAAAAAGGGCCAGAATAAACAAGGCAGAACCCCACAAAAAAAACATATTTTGTTATTTTCAAAATTTAAGCCCCCACATTATTTGCTTTCCATTTTGAATTTTATTCCAAAAAAAAATTAAAATTTTACTTTATGTATACAACTCATTTGTAAAAACGGTATAAATAATATCACCGCACTTGTGAAAGAATATTAGACTCACCAGTTGACGTGTATTGGGCGCTTGGGGATTTGTTTACTCTTGAACACCAAAAATCGAACATTTTCATTTACTTTGAGCTCAATTTAAGGTGTACTTGTCATTGTAAACCAATAAAAATCATCTCAATTTCTGTAATATATCTTCCATTCTATAAATGGAAAAAACGAGAATACATCAATAAATACCAAAATAGACTACAAATTGCTGTTTTAAACGAAAATACGGTCAGTTTTGTTTTTTCTCATTATACAGTGTGTGCTGCAAATTTTTTATACGACACTGCCCAAACCAAAACCCATTTTTTTCATATGTGGCCACCCAGCCATTCCCAATTTGAGGCCACTGAATTCGCATCTAGTCGCGCCAACCCTGGCATGTAAAACGTCTAGTATGGCTTCCGAAAAGGGTTAACCAGAGGGCAAGAAGGGTTATTGAGGTGGTTTGGACATTTAGAGAGGATGATAAAAACATAATGACTTGGTGAGCATATAAGACTGTGTGAAAAGAAGATGGGGTCATCCTAGGAAAGGTTGGAGGCAGGGGTAAAGGAGGTTGTGTGTGCAAGGGCTTGGACTTCCAGCAAGCGTGCATGAGCATGTTAGATAGGAATGATGAAGACAAATGGTTTTTATGACTTGACGTGCTGTTGGAGTGTCAGCAAAGTAACATTTATGAAGGGATTCAGGAAACCAGTTAACCAGACTTGAGTCCTGGAAATGAGAAGACGTGCCTGCACTCTGAAGGAGGGGTGTCGATATGTTGCAGTTTTTTAACTGTAGTGTAGCACGCCTAATACAGAATGGAGTGAATGATGGTGAAAGCATTTTTTCTTTTTGGTCACCTGCCTTTGGTGGGAAACAGCTGATGTGTTAATAAAAAAAAATTGTTTTTAATCTTTGAACAGCTAAAAATATAAATAGGTTATACCTGTAACCTTTAAATTTATAGCTCAGCGAACATGTACGATGTCAATTCTCCAAGCTATGTGGCATCACAAAAGAGATTTCAAAGTCATTGCTTTGTATAATTATGTTCAAATCAGTTCCAATGATGTTTCAATAGTAACCAATAATTTCTTATGACAAATGTTTCAATTGTAACCAATCACTGCAAAAATAGATGAATCCGATAACTAAGTTAATAACTATACAAAAGGCAAAATCTGAATAAAGTTAGAAGCAAAAATCAAAAGATAAACACCGCAAGAAAATTTAAATATAATGAGTACATAAAAGCACAAATGGATGATGAAATTAAAGGAAATAAATAATGTACCACATAATGAAGTGGATGAAATGATGATAGTTCCTTTAACATTAGAGACTGAGATACAATTTTGAAAGCATCAGACAAGATAATATCTAGGAGCTTTTATACATAACATAGCACTAAAATTTCTCCATGGGGAAGTGGAACAGAATTCTTCCTCTGTGTCCATTCGTGTCGTAAGAGGCACTAAAATGCTGGGAGCAAGGGGCTAGTAACCCTTCTCCTGAATATATTACAGTACTAAATGTAAAAGGAGAAACTGCTTTTCCTTTTGGGCCACCCTGCTCGGTGGGAAACGCCGACGTGTTGAAAGAAAGAAAGAAGCACTAAAATTCAACATAAAATGAAGTAGTGAGACATGCTATACTGCCACCCTTCAAAATAGCTTTCAAACATATGGATGGTGAAATGCTGAAGCAAATTTAGATCAAAATTGAATATGCAGCCATGGTATAGTGTCCATACCTGAAAACACAGATGAAATAAAACAGTTCAAAGACATACAGCAAAATGGATATAGACATGAATCATGAATAAAGAGTGAGGGAACTTGAGAGCCTTTACTGACAGAGAAAAGTGGCATGTGATAAACATACACACATTCCCCAAAAATACAAGAAAATAAGCAACATTCATGGAGAACAAAAGGCCATAACTTTAAATTACAAAAAGAATGGTACAGAAAGGACATTAGAAAATGTGGAGTGTTAGGGAGGGTAGACGCTGAATGAGAGCAGAGGCAGTGTGTGCACTACAACTAATGGAAATTAAAAATTATATGGTATGTTAAATATGCAAGGCACACACACCACTGGCATAGTTCTGCTTCTGCAAGTGAAATAGGTAATCATACAGAACTGTATCACAGTAGAAATGCATATGTAATATGATCACTCACTACAAAATATGGTGAAGTCTATACAAGACATATCAAGACAGGCTCTACCAGGAAGAATCTACAGGAAATATGGACAGTAACTACACGACCAAACCACAGGTATCAGGAAAAGCTTCCAGTGTAAGACAAGTAAATTTTATGATATTCATGGGGAGAACATTAAACGTGTTGGGGAACATACAATGCCATGGAAATGAGATGTAATCAGGTTTGACCCAAGTGAAGGGTGCTCCAATAACTTGATTAAGAGCACTTCACCAGGTCCAGGCAACCCCACTGAAGAGTAGTTAAGTTGTGAGATGGGTTACAAAATGATAGTAGTCGACTCCATATGAGACAAGTGAATGAAAAACAGTGGACCAATGAGAATTTACACCCATAAATTAAAAAATACAGCAAGCAATTACATACACTACATACAGCATATAATAACACACATACCTACAGCTAGTAATTACATACATACAGCAAGTAATTACATTTAAAATGGACCCTCGGTTAACAAATTAATCCGGTCCAGGAGCTATTACTTAATCTGAATCTTTCGTTATCTGAAACCTTATTTCCATAAGAAATAATGTAAATACAATTAATTCCTCCACAAAAAATAACATTTACTTACCTTTATTGAAGAGTTGCAGGCATCTGGAAGGTAGAGTTGCTGACAGGGGCAGGGTGTTAATGGTTGGAAGGGAATCCTCCCAAAAGGACTTCAGGTAACAAGTCCCTCTCTGGGGTTACTTCTCTTTTTCTTTTAATGCATGAATGCTACACTCCCTGCATGCCTGCTACACTCCCTGCATGCCTGCTACACTCCCTGCATGCCTGCTACACTCCCGCATGCCTGCTACACTCCCTGCATGCCTGCTACACTCCCTGCATGCCTGCTACACCCCTGCATCCCTGCTACACTCCCTGCATGAATGCTACACTCCCTGCATGAATGCTACACTCCATGCCTGCTACCACTGGGGTGCCACTAGGAAGCTTCTTTGGACCCATGGTGACTTATTTCACAGTGACAATCACTAAACCACCAAAAAGACACCAAATATATTGTGAATCTTTGAAAGAGCGCTAGGTAATGTTCTCTCAATGGTAAACAACGCTCACTGGCATCCTGCGCTTGCGCGAGCAGGCGGACACGTCTAATACCTTTGGTAACCGAGGAATTTTTCGCTAACCGATTACAAAAGCTTACGTTTTCGAAGCTACGTTAACGGAACCTTTCGTTAACCGAGGGTCCACTGTATACATAAACATTTTTGATCCACCATACAACCCACTTTAAGTACGAGTACAAAACCTTGCAAAGGAATTAAGTTTATATTCTATAATTTAGTTCGAGTAACAGCATTTGAAACAAATCTGCAAAATACCCACCAGCAGCAACAGCCTGGTTGAACAGGCAATCAAGAGAAAAGCCTGACCCCAGACTGGGCTGCAAGGGTAGAAAAACTCTCAAAACCAATCACAGGTCACAGTTATACCACAAACTACAATTAATCATTGACATGTATAGGGCAAATATTTTTAATTTTACTTTGCCAAGGAAATCTAATAATTACGGATAAATCCAAAAATGTATTCTATATACAAGTTACATTTCAATGATATACAAGATAAACCACAGAACAGGTGGGGATTCAACCCATGGCAAGAGTGTCCTAAAACTCCAGGCAGTGTGTAAGCTACTGGGCCAGCTGGCTACAATAAGGTTCATCCAACTAGGTATATTTCTATACACCACAGGGAAGTTAGCATGGGCCCCACTGTGACCACAAATGCAAGTTTTTACAGATGAATCTCCCGCCGTGGGTTCAATCCCCGCCTGTTCCGTGGTTTATTTGCAATCATGTTGTGATTTCTTGAGTTGAGATAAACATGAAAATATGTACCTGGAAAAATTTAACGAAGCCATCAAGAGCAGCTGTGGCTAAAGCAGTGCCATCTGGACTGAAAGCAGCGTCAGTGATTGGTGCCGAGTGTTGTTCCATCTGCTGGTAACCATGAACTACTTGGTCCCGCGGAGCTGCCCTCCACTGTATTCTTGCAGAACAACATTCACATTCCAGATTTCTGCCTGAAATCAGAGATTACTGGAATACTGTCACTCATTTTTGCATTAGTTTTGTGTATGAGATCATCTGGTGCATGTGGTACTCTCTCACATTATTTTGGTTACAAATCAGTTAAGACATTTTTAAGGGTCTTTTTTAATGTTAAACAGTATGGTATATACTATATTTTACAATTCTGTTGTTATACTAAAGCCATATTGTAATGCAGTGTATTTACATGTTATTTAGAAATTTTGGTAATATTAATGATAATAAAAAAAAAAGGGGGTCACCCTGCCTCGGTGGGAGACGGCCGACTTGTTGAAAAAAAAAAAAAAAAAAAGATGACCCCTTTAGATTGGGTAACCGAGTGAAATGCTTTACTTAGAGGCCTCAGGGTCAACTTAACTGAGGTGGCCAAGAGAACACAATATTATGTTGCAGACTTTGATACTACTTAAACTTCTAGCACTTAAGAAACTCATATTAAAATTCTTTGTAAAAGCTGTATACTGCACATCAAGTCAGTTTCTGAAATACTTGGACAACTTTTCATTCCATTTTAGACCATTTTCAAGTCACTCACAACTTGATAATGTTCCACAACTGACCAAAATATTTTCTAAATTTCATCTCCTATTTGTCAGTTAGTTCCAAAATTACTTACACAAGGCCCATGTGTTAGCACCAAGAGAAAAGCTGGATCATCGCCATCATCAGTACCTCCCTGCTCATCTGGGATGTAGGGACACCAGATGACACGGTGGTGGTCACTCGCCTGATCTGTTCCACTACTCACTTCCAGAAGCATTTCGGTGCTGAAAAGGCATAAAAATTGCATAAAGTTAGCTGATCCTGTTCCTCCTTGCCAGGAGAGAAGTGCAGATTCCATATAATATAGAAATCAACAACCGCCATAACTGTATACAGAATTACATTTTAAATAATACTGCTCCTTATTGCATTTTGCTGGAATATTCATTTCAATTCACTTCAATATTTTACACATACTATAGCAAAAAATATACTCAAAGTCCATAGAACTAACTTTAGGATGTCTTCTGTTGAGGAGTCAGTAACTTCACAGACATATAACGTTCCAAACTGATCTGTAAATGCCACGATAACTCTGTTGCTTAGATGAGCAAATGCTATGTCACGTAGCATTCCTCTGATATTCTTCACCAGTCCTCTGCTTCCAGATTTAGAGTGAATGATACGCACCATTCCACTGGACTTTTGGGGAGCTAGAATATGTTACAAGAGATGCATGTACACGTACATGAAGACAGTACTTTACAGTGGAGGGTTTAAGACAATTAATGAAAGAATGGAGTCTCTCTCACACACACACACACACACACCCACACCAACCACACCCACACACACACACCCACACCAACCACACTCACACACACACACACACACCAACCACACCCCACTCACACACCAACCACACCCCCACACACACCAACCCCCCCACACATACCAACCACACCCCCATACACACACCAACCACACCCCCACACCCCACACACCAACCATACCCCTCACCCCCCCAAACACCAACCACACCCCTCACCCCCCAAACACCAACCACACCCCTCACCCCCACACACCAACCACACCCCCACACACCAACCCCACCACACACACACCAACCACACACCTACACACACACCAACCACACCCCCACACACCAACCACACCCCCACACACCCCACACACACCAACCACACCCCCAACACACATCAACCACACCCCCAACACACACACCAACCACACCCCTACACACACACACCAACCACACCCCCACACACACCAACCACACCCCCTACACACACACATCCCCACACACACCAACCACACCCCACCACACACACACACCAACCACACCCCACAACACACACCAATCACACACCCTCCACACACACCAACCACACCGCCACACACACTGTCGTATCAGTATCATATGTACACTTGTGTAGTGTACCAGCATTCAGCATTCATCCCACTTATACAGCTGGTCCCTTTGCGTGTGACGTCACGATACCCGCTGACGTCAGAGGCTCAGCGCATGTGCATAGTCTCACATAGGCGTACAGCCTCACTAGCCAGAGACCTAAGAGCGAGACGGACGGTGGCTGGACTCTCTCCTACTGATACCGTAAATATACCGTAACCATCCTACAAGGAGTGTCTATGTCAACCTAAATATCTCTCCCAAGACCCACACAACAAGTGGTGTGCAGCGGTGTGCCGTAATTTTTATCGATTGCGATGTTATAGAGAGATAGACTACGACAACCAAGCAAACAGCCTCCAGACCGACCACGTTACCAGCTACTACATCCAAGAAGTCTACAATATCTAAAGTATCTCCTGGTCAGTTAAGTGCCTCATTTGTTGATTTGTTAAAACCTACGAGGGGTTGACCCGGGTTTTGCAAATTCTGAACGAGTAAGCCAGTGAGGGGAGAGTCCCATTCCAGCCGTTAAGCCACCATCAGTTACGTCAGCCTAGGCTTAAGCCAGCTTCTACCTTGCTGTGCTAATTTGTCACAAGATTCCAAGCCAGTCAATCTGTGTGAAAAATTTTCTACTAAGCCAGCAAGCCACTCTGCTGTTTGAGAAGTAAGCCACGTGAGTTCACGCATTTATACCACCTTTGTACTCCAGTGTATTGCTGTTCTGAGTACAATACCATCCTCGTGGTATCCTGGGTTATTCAAGCCACCCTGGGTTAAGTTCATATAAACGGCGTAAGCCACAGGCGCACGCGAGAAGCGGTGTGGGGCACTCCACCCAACCACCCCCCACCACCCACGCTAAGGCAGACGCCTTGACCACGTGCATCCACCCACACAAAGCATTAAGTGTGGATTATTTCACCCTTAACTGGGTCCTGCAAGCAGTTATTGGCTACGAACCAGGTCGAGCGTCCTGAGTGTGTTTCTTCTGAACTGTTGTGCCAACTGTATAAAGCCTCGGTTCGTAGTCCGCCGGTTTATGCACATTACTTCAAGTTATCAACGAGTGGACCAGACCACCAGCCAAAACCACCAACCTCCACCACCACGCTTCAGTCACCGATCTCCACCCTAGAGACATTTATTGTGTTGTTGTTTTATTTTTCAGATAATCTATAGACAATTTCGTGTGTTGAGACAATTTCTGCGAGTTACATAAATTTTGAGTTATCCTAGGAAGTGTTCTGTGTTAAATTAATTATTTGCATTAATTTTTGATTTCACTAGTATTGTCTCTTGTTAATTATTGCGTTATAATTTCTGTGAATTTCATTGTGTTACTAAGTATGCAGTAAGTACAGTTTTGTTAAAGTTATCTTGTGTTCCAATATTCCACCAAGTAGTAATTTTAAAAGATTTTAAATTTTTTCCCCAGCATTGTCCATGTGTTGTTGAATTTTTTGTCTTGTTAATTATTGTGTTTCACCAAGTGCACTATCCCAGAGTTATCATTTTTTATTCTTTTACCCTTGTTTGTTAATGTTTTAATTGTGTAATTAATTAATTTTGCTTGCCCCAGTAACTACATATTGTTTTCTCCTCCAAGCAATTTTTAACATTTTACCAGTAATATTCCCTGCTAATTCTTATGTGTTGCAGTCAGTGTTACTTTTCCTTTGCACCCAATATTGTTTTGTGTACTTGTTCTTTTTGTATAGTGCTAATGTGCCTTCATTTTGCAGACTAGTGATATAACTTACTGAAGATATTATTTTGCTCCAATAATTATATATAGTCAACAAGAGCATGACTTTGTATAAGCAGTAAGTTAACTGTTCTGTGCCTTTGATGAGTATCTTCCAGCTTATGTAAGTGTTAATACTATTTTATTGTCATTAATTTTTCATTTGTTTTCATGTGTTGTTGAACAAATTCACTCTTAAGTTTGTCTAAAGTCAGTGTTTTTAGTAAATTGTTCAGTAACTGTTGCATTGAGTTACCTTGCTTTGCTTGCAATTAAGAGTAAGAGTGTTCAAACTATTTTATTTCTAATATCTTTGTGTTGTGTGAAAATAATTTACCCCAGTGTGAATTTTTTTCAATCAATCATTCCTGAATTTGATTTTGTGTAAATTAAATTTGCCAGTATTCACCTTGTTTTATCAATTTTGTTGTGTTTAATTGCTCAAGTAACTTGTCATTTCCTAAGAGTAATAAGTAATATTCCAGTGAACTTTCTAAGTAAAACAAGCAGTAAAGTTACTTTAATTTTTGCCAGTGAATATTCTATCGAATTGTTTTATCAGATTGTTGCTAGTGCCATAACCATTACTGAATTCCTTTAATTAATTGTGCATTTAATTCTTTTTATTGTGTTGCAATTTTTGTTGATATTTACAAGAAAACTCATTTTGCTGTTCAAGTTAAAGCTAGATTGTTTTTATCTTAGTGTGTTGAGTTTCCTTGCCAAGTAAATTTCCAGTGAGTTATCTTTTCTTTAGTGTTATTGTGCTATTATCCGTGTTACTTATGCAGAATAGTTAATAATTTCTATCAGTTAAACTATATTGTGCCATATACTTGTGTAAATTTTGCTTTCATTTCAATTCTCGTTTAATTGCTCAGTCATGTCTCAAGTAAATTCAAGTGATAACTGTGTGTTTTCTGCCAGTCAAGGCATTGAAGTTCTAGTAACCATGTGCGATAATACTGTGTATATTGCCATTCAGCGCCATAATGATAATGAGTCAGTAAACAGCCCTCATAGTCCCTTAATGACTGAAAGACAGTCTCTAGCCTTTGAACAATGTGTTTGTTCTTCCAGCTTGTATCAGAGAATTGCCAGAGTGATGCGGAATGTGAAGTTCAGATTAGTTCTTGTAGAAAGTACAGTGGTACCTCGACTTACGATATTTTTTCATTCCAGAATACTGTTAAAGTGCCATTACCAAACAAATTTATCCCCTTAAGGAATGATGTAAAATAGACTAGTCCTTTTAGACCCCCAAAATTACACTTACAAAAGCATTTAAAAAAATAAACTTACATAAAAGGGTGAGTTTGGGGACCATCGTAAGTCGAGGTACCACTGTATGTGTTTTACTTGTTAGCGTAGCCGAGCGGTCAAGGCACTAGTATTACTGTCACTCCTGTCTGGAATTCAGCCCCTACAATACCTTGCATGCAAGATAGCGTTCAGATGCCTAGGGTGCCGGAGGTATCCCGGACCGCCTTGAGTACTGAGTCTATCCTTGCAATGTTGCTAGTTCAAGTAGTAGTTCCTCTCCAGGGGACGCTTTGTTGAAGAAAGACTATTTGAACGAGTTATAGCATCTCTCGCTGATGCAAAAGCAATTGCAGAAAGCCGTTTCTGTTGCTAGTGTATTCACTAGAGTGCCAGTTGTTGTCCCTCGTGTTCCAGATAGTGTTCCTTCCAGTTGACAGTAAGCCTTTGCAGAGTAAAGTGTCGTGTGTCGAGTAATTCTTACCTGCAGTAAGAGATAGTGAGAGCCGTTCTCCTTTGCTCATACAGTGGACCCTCGGTTAACGAAAAAAATTCATTGCAGAAGCCTGCTCAAGTGCCATTACCGAACGAATTTACGTCCTTAAGAAATAATGTCATGTAGGTTAGTCTATTTCAGACCCCCAAAACTACACTTCCACAAGAACTTACAAAATTATACTTACATAATTGCACGATTTCCGGGGTATTCGTTAACCGAGGGTCCACTGTACTTTGTGTCTTTGAGCTAACTATTTCAACCGGGGAGAGATCCATCCACTCCACCGAGTCTGTTCATTCCTTCAGTAGGAAAGTGATTATAAGTTGATCAAAACCGAGTTGTTCATTCCTCCAGTAGGAAAGTGATCATAAGTTGTGAGCTAAAGATAGAAAATTAGAAAATCCAGTTTAGAACCGAATTATTGACTGTGTGTTTGTTATTAGATTTCCAGTATCTAGCAAGATGTTTGTGTGTTCAAGTTCTCTCTGAGTTCTGAGTTTTAACAGTATAACCCGTGTTAGCCGAGTTTATCTTTCCTGTTAAAACTTCTTCCCTGTAAATATTTATTCTTCCTCAGAAGCCGAAGAGTGCATGAATACACATCCATTGATCGATCAAATTTGCAAATTGAAATTGTTATATATATAATGTTTATATCTAGATCCATTAACATTCTCTTAAGTACTGTTAACTCAAGAAGTGCGAGAGTAAGATTAATCTTGATCAGTTCCAAGTTATAATGTGTTTGCTATTGTATAGATTCACCCAGTACCACCTGTCTGTTCAGTCTATAGAGTTGTATAGTATGCCGAGACGTCATACGATAACATGGCCGAGCTGTCGTATCAGTATCATATGTACACTTGTGTAGTGTACCAGCATTCAGCATTCATCCCACTTATACAGCTGGTCCCTTTGCGTGTGACGTCACGATACCCGCTGACGTCAGAGGCTCAGCGCATGTGCATAGTCTCACATAGGCGTACAGCCTCACTAGCCAGAGACCTAAGAGCGAGACGGACGGTGGCTGGACTCTCTCCTACTGATACCGTAACCATCCTACAAGGAGTGTCTATGTCAACCTAAATATCTCTCCCAAGACCCACACAACAACACCAACCACCCCTACACACACACGCACCAATCACACACACGCACCAATCACACACACCAACCACACCCCCACACCAACCACATCCCCACACATACCCACCAACCACACCCCCACAAAGACCCACCAACCACCCCCCACCAACCACACCCCACACACACCCACCAACCACACCCCCATACACCCACCAACAACACCCCCACCCACACAAACCAATCAGACCCCCACCCACACCCACCAACCAGACCCCCACACACACCCACCAACCACACCCCCATACACCCACCAATCACACCCCCACACACACACACACCAACCACACCCCTAAACACACCCACCAACCCCCCCCCACACATACACATCAGGCCAATACTGGAGTATGCAGCTCCAGTTTGGAACCCACACCCAGCCAAGCATATAAGGAAATTAGAGAAAGTGCAAAGGTTTGCAACAAGACTAGTCCCAGAGCTAAGGGGTATGTCCTACCAGGAGAGGTTAAGGGAAATCGACCTGACGACACTGGAGGACAGGAGAGATAGGGGGGACATGATAACGACATATAAAATACTGAGAGAAATTGACAAGGTGGATAGAGACAGGATGTTCCAGAGATGGGACACAGCAACAAGGAGTCACAACTGGAAGTTGAAGACTCAGATGAATCACAGGGATGTTAGGAAGTATTTCTTCAGTCACAAAGTTGTCAGGAAGTGGAAAAGTCTGGGAAGTGATGTAGTGGAGACAGGATCCATACATAGCTTTAAGAAGAGATATGATAAAGCTCATGGAGCAGGAAGAGTGACCTAGTAGTGACCAGTGAAGAGGTGGGGCCAGGAGCTGTGACTTGACCCCTGCAACACAACTAGGTGAATACAACTAGATGAGTACAACTAGGCGAGTAGGTACGTACACACACACACACATTATATTAAAATATTCACTGTATGAACTAATATTATAATACAGTGGACCCTCGCTATTCGAACACTCCAAAACTCGCCCTTTTATGCAAGTTTATTATTTTAAGTGCTTTTATAAGTGTATTTTTTGGGGGTCTGAAATGGACTAATCTAATTTACATAATTCCTTATGGGAATAAATTTGTTTGGTAACAGCACTTGAACAGCATCCTGGAATGAGGGTGAGTTTTGGAGTGTTCAAATAGCGAGGGTCCACTGTATGTACGTATAATATTCACTGTATGTACGTATAATATTCACTATGTACGATATTCACTGTAGACTAGGTTCATACAGTGCCTAGATACTAGGAGATAATAAAGTTTAATGAGGAAAAGAGAGGTTAGCTTTAATTCCTTAGGTAAACTTATGATGACCTTCACTTCAAATTATTCAAGCTTATCATTTCCTATTTTTATTAGTACACACATCATTTATTATCATGTTATTTAGATGCATTTTTTAGGATTAGTATTACTGTTTTGTATTTTTACTGTAATGTACCCTATATTATTACAGTGGACCCTCGAGTTTCGTAAGCCTCGCGCTTTGTAAATTTCGCCTTTTGGCAACTTTTTTTGTCAAAATATTGCCTCGTGGTTCATAATTTGCCTCGCCATTCGTTGGTCGTCCGGAACACGTATGAGAGGCCTCCCAGCATCCACGCCACACAAAGGCGCCCCACACACCATTCCCAGTCAGTGTGGCATTGTTTATCGGAGAGTGACCATCATCCCATGCGTTCATACGATACATTTCGTAATATTCCATTCTTTTTGTGCTTGCAACTCTGCTTGGAGAAAATTGTGGCCAAATTGTGTCCTCGACAAAGATTTTGAAGGGTTTGAGGCTGACCCTGACAACCCTATGCCAGTTGTGGAATGTATTGTGGCATTGGGGAATTCCATGGGGTTGGATGTGACTGGCCAGGATGTGGAAGAGTTGGTGAAGGACCACAGTGAAGAGCTAACCACTGAAGAGCTGTAAGACCTTCATCTGCAACAGTAACAGACCACAGCTCAAGAAACTGCTTCAGAGGAGGAGAAAGAGAGATGGAAGAAGGTGCCTTCTTCAAAGATTAAGGACATTTGTGCAAAGTGGAGTGAGGTGCAAACATTTGTGGAGGACATCACCCTGACAAAGCTGTTGCAAGCCGTGTCGGCAACATGTACAACGACAATGTCTTGTCCCATTTTAGGCAAATTTTAAAGAGACGCCAGAAACAGAGCTCTCTGGAACAATTTTTTGAGTGACAGGGGTCCAGTGACTCTCAAGCTGGTCCTAGTGGCATTAAAAAACAAAGAAGGGAAGTTACCCCAGATAAGGACTTCATACCTAAAGTCTTTATGGAAGGGATTCCCTTCCAAACAGTAGTGTAACTTCTCCATCCTCTCCCCTCCTCCTGTCTTCCATACACCAACAAGTCTTCAATAAAGGTAAGTGTGATGTTATTATTGTTTTATACTTGATGTCTCATTGTTTTCTGTATGTAAATCTATACTTAATGTAAAAAAATATTTTTGTTAATACTTTTGGGTGTCAGGAATGGATTAATTGGATTTACATTATTTCTTATGGGAAAAATGGTTTCGCCATTCGTAAATTTCACCTTTCGTCAGACTCTCTGGAATGGATTAATTACGAAATTCGAGGGTTCACTGTATTATTTTTTTTATAACAAGTTGGCCGTTTCCCACCGAGGCAGGGTGACCCAAAAAGAAAGAATTTTTTTTTCATCATTCAACACTTTCACCATCATTCATATATAATCACTGTCTTTGCAGAGGTGTCAAGATACAACAGTTTAGATGTCCCTCCAAACTGCCAATATCCCAAACCCCTCCTTTAAAGTTCAGGCATTGTACGTACTTCCCATTTCTATTTATTATTAACACTAATGGTACTATTATTCACACAGTACTATACTTAGCCTTCTCTACTAAGTCAGAACTGCCACCACCATCATCACACTTCCTTAGATATGTTTGTTTAACCCTTTCGGGGTTATGGTCGTACAAGTACGTTTTACGCACTGTGGTTATTGACGTACGCCTAAATTCTAGCGCCCTCAAATCAAGCAGAAACAGCTGTTAGGCCTAGATGTGATAGAATGGGTCTGTGCGGTCAGTGTGCGCAGCATAAAAAAATTCCTGCACCACACAGTGCATAATGAGGAAAAAAAAAACTGACTGTTTTTGGTTTAAAACAGTGACTTTGCAGTCTATTTTCGTATGGTATTTATGCTTGTATTCTCGTTTTCTTAGTCTCATTTTATAGAATAGATGATATATTACAGAAATAGAGATAATTTTGACTGGTTTCACGATGACAAGTACCTTGAAACTGAGCGCAAAATAGCGAAAATGTTCGATTTCGGCCGATGTTCAAGAGTAAACAAATCACACCATGCATCCAATACACATCAACTGGCGAGTCTAATATTCTTGCACAAGTGCGCTGATATTATTTATACCAGTTTTACAATGATGCAGCTGTATACATAACAGTAAATCTTCTATTTTTGTGAGAATAAAAATTCAAAATGGAAAGCAAAAGTAATGTAAGAGAGGCCTGAGACGTAACTAATGAACAGAGATGTTATTTTAGTGCCAGGAATGTCTGCCTTGTTTATTATGGACCCTATTTTGAAATTGGCATTGTTTGAAATTTATGTGAAATTGGCCAAATTGCCATTTTCTGACCACTATTATGGGTAGTTGAAATTGGTAAATAGGCGGTTTCTTGTACTCAATCGATAGAAAAAATGGAGTTCTATCGAATTAGCTATAATTTTAGTAGACTGAAACATTGGAATTTGCCGAAAATAGGGCTCAAAATGGGCGAAATCGCCGATGCGTAAACATCATCAATACCGATAACTTCGCGAAAGCATAATTCCGCTAGTTTTCGATCAAATTTCATAATTTTTGTGGCGTTATGATCGGAAAAAGATTCTCTATCATTTCATAAGAAAGGGTTAAGCCAATCTGAAAATTCAAAGATTCCTTAAATATTTACTAACCTTTAATAGCATAGGCTATATAGTCTCCTGAGCAGTGCTGAGCCACCAAGCTGCCAGCAACATAGTGATGATCCCAAGGATAATTGGTAATGTTTCGTGTTGTGATTGCTGATGACCCGGAAGTGTGATTGGTCAAGCCAACCTCAACCTTCACCTCGGAGCTAAACAGTGCACTGCTGCACTGTTCCTCATTCCCTCGGAAAGAACTAAGAAATATAAACATAATTAATACTGAGAAACTATACAATGAAATTTGGTATTCAATATTAAAAATTCAGTAAATGCTAAAAGGCTTTTCCTCATATTATAACTTTTTCATAAGCTTAAGTTTCTATTTTAATGCTTCACTCCTAATAACAAAAGTGAAATAATTATGAACCTTAATACTGGTAAAATTAATTAGCTTTATGATGCATCATTCCTAACCCTGTACAGTGCATTAATTTAAAAATACTAAGACTATAGAACATTACAGTAATGCATCATAAAGGCACAGTAAAATTTGCAATAGTGCTTGAAAAGAACCACAACCTCATAACAACCACATCAAGCAACTATCATTCCCATTTTCCATAACAAAGCATTTAAGATTTTAACAAAACCCATTTCTCATGTCATCAGTATACAGCTCTGAAGACATCCTAGAGAGCTCTAACAGAATTCTTTGGTACCACACAAGAAAAAGTTGTGCTGCTTTCATTTTCCACTTTCTCTTTAACATACAGGTCATTTCCAAAGAAGGAAATGTTCACCATCACAGATTCAATAATCACTATGTATTACTGTTCCTTAGAATTTGTCATGTTGGAGTGTAAGGAAATATTTCTGAAGAGATTTAAGGAAACTGATTAGCCAAACACAAGTCCTGAAGGATAGAAATACAGTACCTGCATTTTAGAGGAGATGCATTTCTTTCATTAGGCATCCTACCTAGGTGGGAGATGGCCAATGTGGGAATTGTATTACTGTATTATATTATACTAAATTATTATTACTATCATTGCATTATTATTTTTGTTATTACTTTTACTGTGGATGTTCCAAAGTACTGATATCAATAAGAATCAGCTAATGTTCAGATGGCCCTCTGAACTGTTACATCCCATTTCCTCTTTCAGAGTACAGGCATTGTACCTACCACCCCTCCTTCAGAGTACAGGCACTGTACTTCCCTGCCTCCACCCCTCCTTCAGAGTACAGGTACAATACTTCCTACTTTCACCCCTCCTTCATAGTACAGGGCACTGTACTTCCACCTCCACCCTCCTTCAGCATACAGGCAATGTACGTCCCACCTACACCCCTCCTTCAGAGTACAGGCAATGTACTTCTTACCTCCAACCCTCCTTCAGCATATAAGCAATGTACTTCCCACCTCCATCCATCCTTCTGAGTACAGGCAATGTACTTCCCACCTTCACCCCTCCTTCAGCATACAGGCAGTGAACTTCCCACTTCCACCCCTCCTTCAGCATACAGGCAATGTACTTCCTACCTCCACCCCTCCTTCAAAGTACAGGCACTGTACTTCCCACCTCCACCCCTCCTTCAGAGTACAGGCACTGTACTTCCCACCTCCACCCCTCCTTCAGAATACAGGCACTGTATTTCCCACCTCCACCCCTCCTTCAGAGTACAGGCACTACTTCCCACCTTCACCCATCCTTCATAGTACAGGGGACTGTGCTTCCCACCTCCACCCCTCCTTCAGCATACAGGCAATGTACTTCCCACCTCCACCCCTCCTTCAGAGTACAGGTAATGTACTTCCCACCTCCAACCCTCCTTCAGCATATAAGCAATGTACTTCATACCTCCATCCATCCTTCAGAGTACAGGCAATGTACTTCCCACCTCCACCCCTCCTTCAGAGTGCAGGAACTGTACTTCCCACCTCCACCTCTCCTTCATACTACAGGCAATGTACTTCCCACCTCCACCCCGCCTTGATAGTACAGGCACTGTACTTCCCACCTCCAGGCCAACTGTTTCCCTGAATCCCTTCATAAATGTTACATCTCTCATACTCAAGCAGAACTCATAAAAACTACTCACTACCACTGATTCCTATCTAACACACTCGCAAAAGCCTACTGGATGTTTAATATTATTACCTTTGTACACAGTCAAAAAAAAATCAAGGAAGCATGAGAATGAAAAAGAAAATAAGAGAAGGAAGGATAGAATGGAAGAAAGAGAAAAGTTGCAAGAAAATGGAAAATTTGAATGCCAAAATTTGAGAGAGAGACAGACAGACAGACAGTCAGACAGAGAGACAGAGAGAGAAAACACAGACAGACACGAATGTAAGTGTTTTTGAGGGCTACCCAAGGATACTGCAGGGATCATCAAGTGTGTCAGGGTAGTGAACAACCCTTAAAGTGATTTACGTGTTGCCCTGAGCCACATAAGTGTGGGAGAGCCACAATTTTATAAGTGAACTAGAAAGTGATATCTGGTGGCGAAGTCAGAGTGGGCAGGCCTAGTGTGCTCCAGGCACGACGTTGCCACATGTGTCACCCAAGATAATAATACAGTGGACTTCCGAGTTTCGAAAAACTTCACTCCTGAAGTCTGCTCAAGTGCCATACAAATGAATTTACCCTTAAGAAAAATGTCACGTAGGTTAGTCAATTTCAGACCCCAAAATACTTTTCACAAGCACTTACAAATTTTACTTACATAAATGTACGATTTCCGGGTTACGAAACTCGGGGTCCACTGTATGTGACAAGTGAAAGAAATACAGTGAATAGGTTATACAGTGGACCCCAAGTTACGTACACCCGGAAATCGTACAATTATGTAAGATATATTGTGCTTTTGAAGTGTATTTTTGGGGGGCTGAAATGACAACCTAAGTGACATTATTTCTTAAGGGAGTAAATTCGTTCGGTAATGGCACTTGAGCAGGATTCTGGAATGAAGTTTTTACAATACTCGGGGGTCCACTGTATTATATATCGACAAGAAACGAAAGTGAATATACGCCAGGACATCGCATCGAGTTGGACAATCTACAGGCTACTACAGGCTGCATCGCAAGTACAGTATCTCACCTATGCGTGGTTTTCGGGGAGTCGGGAGTGAGTTCCAATTACCTAACTGCCAAACTGTTTGTGAACGGTCCAACTCTCATAGTACGATAAGGAATAGGATATCAAGTACTCGGTAACAAATAGCAATTGGTAATTTCTAGTAGAAAAGGGCGAGCAGACAGGTGAAGCATAGAATACATTAGCTGGTAGATCAGGTGTGAGTCAGGTCAGGCCAGGTAGAGGAGCACTGTAGACGATGTGTCACTCGCAGACTCCACATACACACTCATACACCATAGCACACAATTTCACCACTACTTTTCACACACTTAATAAACCCACACACACATAGTTCCACACACACACACACACACACACACATACAGACCCACATACACACTTTCCCCCCGCTCCCTCCCCCCACCTCTCCCCCATTCCCTTTCCCTGATCCCCCTTCTCTCCCTCTCCCTCTCCCATTCTCTCTCCACCTCTGCTTCTCCCTCCTCCTCTCTCTCCTCATATTCCCCCTCTTTCCTCCCCACCTCTCTTCCATTTTCCCACTGTCTCCAGTTTCTCCTCTCCCTCCCTCTGCCCCCACACAAACACTCAGGCAATCACACCACAAAACAACCACACAGAAATACATAGTTTTTCACTCTGTGGCATCTTAAAAAAATGGGGTGCCAGAGAGCAGGACGGAAAACCAGGGGACTGGAGGATGAGTCTGCGAAGGAAGATTGGGCAGCAGAGCTCATGAAAAGGGAACATGAGTGGGGAAGGAAGCTAGAGGAGCTTAGCATGAAAATGGAGGAGAGGATAGCTGCAGAAAGCATGAAAATGGAGGAGAGGATAGCTGCAGAAAACAGGAAGTGGGAGAAGCAAGTCACAGCAGCAGAGGCTAAGATACAGAGATTAGAAGAGGAACTGAAAAATCTGAAACAGCCTAAAGAACTAAAAAGCAATGTGGACATGGTATCAGAAACTGCTACCTCAGTCACAAATAAGGGGACTGTAGGGAACGAAGGAATGAACTGTATGCAGAGGCCCTATCAGACCATCGTGGAGCCCGAGAAAAGAGAGGATCACATCAGGAACAATCGAGGGAGTGTAGAAAAGGAAGAGTTAAGCTATACGTAGAAACCCTAACAGACCACAGCAGTGCACAGGGAAAGTTAAGAAGAGAAAACAACAAGCCACTGGGCCCAGGGACAACAGACAGTGAAGAGATTGAAGAAAGGAGTTACATAGGGATAGGCAGTGGGAGAATGAAAGAGAGAGATCAGTCTTTGTTTATGGGCTCCAGGAAGCTGAAGGGAAAACTTACAAAGCAAGAAGACAAGGGAGAAAAAGTGACTGAAAGCATCATGAAAGCAATAGGAGATGATGACATGACCCAGCTGGCAAATTTTCTGAGAATAGGGGTTTTCAAGAGGAAGAATCCGGCCAGTCAAAGTAATTTTCAAGACAGAATCGCTCAAACAGGATCCTGCAGGAGAAAGCAAGACTAAGAGATGTCAGAGTACCGGAGGGTGTATCTCGACCGCGACAGAACACGAGAAGAAAGGCAGAAACTGAAAGAGAGGGTACAAAGACGAAAGGAGGAAAGAGAGATGGACAGGAGAACCCAGACTCAGAAGGAAGCTCAAATACAACCTCCCTCACAATCACCTACAGAAGTCCCCCAACCTGGACAACCCCAATACAACCAAACATTCTAACCCAAAACACACATGCCATACCCAATGCTCCCACCCACCTCATTACAAACTCCACCTTCACACCAACCACTCATAGTTCCTCATCAGGTCTCCCACTTTCCCAACCCCAATGTACCCCCCAGACTAAAGTTTTAGAAAAGAAGTTGAAGGTTTGGTATACAAATGCAGATGGAATAACAAATAAATGTGAGGAGTGGCATGAAAGAATAAAGGAGGCATCCCCAGACATAATAGCACTCACAGAAACGAAATTCACCAGGATGATAACAGATGCAATTTTTCCACCTGCATATCAAATCCTCAGGAAAGATAGAGGGACCAGAGGGGGAGGAGGAGTTGCACTGCTCATTAACCCTTTGGGGGTTGAATTGATAGAGAATCTTTTTCCGATCATAACGACACCAAAAGTTTGAAATTTGAATGAAAACTTACGGAATTATGCTATCGCGAAGTTATCGGTCTCGAAGATGTTTACACATCGGCTATTTCACCCACTTTGAGCCCTATTTTTGGCCAATTCCAATGTTCCAGTCCACTAAAATCATAGCTATTTCGCTAGAACTCCATTTGTTCTATTGATTGAGTACAAGAAACCGCCTATTTACCAATTTCAACTACCCAAAATAGTGGTCAGAAAAATGACAATTTGGCCAATTTCACACAAATTTCAAACGATGGCAATTTTAAAATAGGGTCCAGAATAAACAAGGCAGACAGTCCTGGAACTAAAATAACATCTCTGTTCATTAGTCATGTCTCCAGGCCCCTCTTACATTACTTTTGCTTTCCATTTTGAATTTTTATTCTCACAAAAAATTTAAGATTTACTGTTATGTATACAACTGCATCATTGTAAAAATGGTATAAATAATATCAGCGCACTTGTGCAAGAATATTAGACTCACCAGTTGATGTGTACTGGACGCATGGTGTGATTTGTTTACTCTTGAACATCAGCAAAAATCGAACATTTTCGCTACTTTGAGCTCAATTTCAAGGTACTTGTCATTGTCAAACCAATCAAAATCATCTCTATTTTTGTAATATATCTTCCATTCTATCACATGAGACCAAGAAAACGAGAATACATCAATAAATATCATACGAAAATAGACTGCAAAGTCGCTATTTTAAACAAAAAAAACGGTCAGGTTTTTTTTTCTCATTATACAGTATATGGTGCAGGATTTTTTTTATACTGCGCACACTGACCACATAGACCCATTCTTTCATATGTAGGGCTGCCAGCCATTTCCCACTTAATTTGAGGCCGCTAGAATTTACGCGTACTAGTACGGCACCAACCCCTGCTCGTAAAACGTACTAGTACGGCACCGACCCCGAAAGGGTTAAGAACTGGTGGGGATTTGAGGAAGTGGAAGGAATGGATGGAATGGGCAAAAGGGACTATATAGTAGGAACAATCCAGTCTGAGGGCCATAAGGTGGTAATTGCTGTAATGTACAACCCGCCACAGAACTGCAGGAGGCCAAGAAGAATACGACGAGAGCAACAGAGCAATGGTAGACACACTAGCCGAGGTGGCCAGAAGAGCTCACATGGGGAGGCAAAGTTACTAGTTATGGGTGATTTCAATCACAAGGAGATTGATTGGGAAAACCTGAGCCCCAATGGGGTCCTGAATCATGGAGAGCCAAGATGATGGATGTGGTATGAAACCTCATGCATCAACATGTTAAGAACACTACCAAGAGAGAGGTGAGGATGATCCAGCAAGACTGGACCTAGTATTCACCTTGAGTAGTTGGACATCGAGGATATCACATACGAAAGGCCCCTTGGAGCTAGTGACCATGTGGTTGTGTGTTTTGATTATATAGGTTGAGCTACAAGTGGAGGGGAGCAGGAATATGATGGGAAAAACGAAACTACAAAAGGGGGACTACACAGGCATGAAGAACTTCCTACAAGACATTCAGTGGGAGAGAGAATTGGCAGGAAAACCAGTAAAAGAAATGATGGACTATGTGACAACAAAATGCAAGGAGGCAGAGGAGAGGTTTGTTCCCAAGGAAGCAAAGTAATGGGAAGACCAGAACGAGTCTTTGGGTTCACCCAAAGGTGTAGGGAGGCAAAAACTATGTGCACTAGAGAATGGAAAAAGTACAGAAGACAAAGGACCCAGGGAAAATAAAGAGATTAGCCGAAGAGCCAGAAACGAATATGCACAGGTAAGAAGGGAGGCTCAGCGACAATACGAAATGACATAGCATCAAAGTCAAGTCTGACCCGAAGTTGTTGTATAGCCACATCAGAAGGAAAACAACAGTCAGGACCAGGTAATCAGGCTGAGGAAGGAAGGTGGGAGTTCACAAGAAACAACCAAGAGGTATGTGAGGAGCTCAACATGAGATTTAAGAAGTATTTACGAGAAGACAGGAAGGACTCCAGGAATTCAGACATACACATAACCGAGGAGGAGGTGAAGAAGCTGCTATGTGAACTCGATACCTCAAAGCGGTGGGACCAGACAACATCTCTCCATAGGTCCTAGAGAGGAGCAGAGATGTGTGTGCTACTAACAAAAATCTTCAACACTTCCATTGAAACTGGGCAACTACCTGAGGTGTGGAAGATGGCAAATGTAGTCCCAATTTTAAGAAAGGGGACAGATCGAGGATTAAACTACAGACCTGTGTCACTGACATGTATAGTATGCAAAGTCATGGAGAAGATCATCAGGAGGAGAGTGGTGGAGCACCTAGAAAGACACAAGCTTATAAACGACAACCAGCGCAGTTTCAGGAAGAAAATCCTGTCACAAACCTACTGGAGTTTTATGACAAGGTAACAGAAGTAAGACACGAGAGAGGGTGGATAGACTGCATTTTCTTGGACTGCAAGAAGGGGTTGAAACAGTTCCTCACAGAGGTTAATGCAAAAGCTAGAGGATCAGGCACACGTAGCAGGAAAGGCACTGCAATGGATCAGAGAATACCTGACAGGGAGGCAACAATGAGTCATGGCACGTGACAAGGTGTCAGAGTGGGCACCTGTGACGAGTGGGGTTCCACAGGGGTCAGTCCTAGGACCTGTGCTGTTTTTGGTAGTACAGTGGACCCCAGGTTCTCGTCGGTAATCCGTCCCAGAGGCCTGTCGACCACCGGTTTGGTCGAACTCCGATTCTATTTTCCCCATAAGAAATAATGGAAATAAAATTAATCCGTTCCAGACATCCAAAAGTATTAAAATAAAATATTTTTTAGAACTTTTTGACCTTAAATTATACATACACATTTTTATGAAAAATTAAGAAATAATAGTACAATAACATGTCATTTACATTTATTGAAGAGTTGTTGATGTATGCAACACGGGAGGGGAGAAGATGTAGTATGCTAGTGTTTGGAAGAGGAATCCTTCCATTAACACTGCAGGTGGTAAGTTCTTTTCTGGGGTTACTGGCCTTTCTTTGAATGCTACACTCCCTGCATGAATGCTACACTCCCTGCATGAATGCTACACTCCCTGCATCCCTGCTTCACTCCCTGCATGAATGCTACACTCCCTGCATGCCTACTACACTTCCTGCATCCTTTCTACACTCCCTGCATGCCTCACACTCCCTGCATGCCTGCTACACTCCCCGCATCCTTGCACCCCTGCATCCTGCTACACTCCCTGCATCCTTGCTACACTCCCTGCATCCTTGCTACACTCCCTGCATCCTTGCTACTCCCTGCATCCTTGCTACACTCCCTACATCCTTGCTACACTCCCGGTGGTCTGGTGGCTAGAGCTCTCGCTTCATACACGGAGGGCCGGGTTCGATTCCCAGCGGGTGGACACATTTGACATGTTTCCTTACACCTGTTGTCATGTTCACCTAGCAGCAAATAGGTACCTGGGTTGTTAGTCGACTGGTGTGGGTCGATCCTGGGGACAAGATTAAGGACCCCAATGGAAATAAGACAGACAGTCCACGATGATGCACTGACTTTCTTGGGTTATCCTGGGTGGCTAACCCTCCGGGGTTAAAATACAAAGAAATCTTATCTTATCTTAATCTTATCTACACTCCCTGCATCCTTGCTACACTCCCTGCATCCTTGCTACACTCCCTGCATCCCTGTTACACTCCCTGCATCCTTGTTACAATCCCTGCATCCCTGCTACACTCCCTGCATCCCTGCTACACTCCCTGCATCCTTGCTACACTCCCTGCATCCCTGCTACACTCCCTGCATCCTTGCTACATTCCCTGCATCCCTGCTACACTCCCTGCATCCTTGCTACCTCCCTGCATGCCTGCTACACTCCTGCATCCTTGCTACTCTCCCTGCATGCCTACTACATTCCCTGCATCCTTGCTACACTCCCTGCATGCCTGCTACACTCCCTGCATCCTTGCTACACTCCCTGCATGAATACTTCACTCCCTGCACATTCTTACCACAGGCTTGGCACTAGGAGCTTTCTTGGGGCCCATGGTGGTTTATTTAGCAGTTGCAAGCACTAAAAACACTGGAATAATGACAATATACAGTGGTACCTCGAGTTACGATATTTTTCGTTCGAGAATGCTGGTCAAGTGCCATTCGAAACAAATTTATCCCCATAAGGAATAATGTAAAATAGACTAGTCCTTTTACACCCCAAAAATATACCTACAAAAGCATTTAAAAAATAAACTTACATAGAAGGGCGATTTTGGGGACCATCAGAATCTCGAGTACCACTGATATGGTATGAATGCGTGGGTGGTGCGTGGGTAGTGGTCGCTCGCTTGTAAACAATACACACTGAGTGCCTGGGCACCCAGCTGGGCCACGGCCCACGCGTAGCGTCCGGGACGGATAGCCAACTCGCCCAACTCCGAGTGGCCCTAATACCGAGCCAAAAATATTGTAAAAAAAACGTTGAACACCGATTTGGCCAAGCTCACGCCGTCGAGCACCGGGGTTCACTGTATGTGAATGATATAACGGAAGGGATAGACTCAGAAGTGTCCCTGTTTGCAGATGATGTGAAGTTAATGAGAAGAATTAAATCAGTCGAGGATCAGGCAGGACTACAAAGAGACCTGGACAGGCTACAAGCCTGATCCAAGAACTGGCTCCTTAAATTTAACCCTGCCAAATGCAAAGTCATGAAGATCGAGGAAGGGCAAAGAAGACCGCAGACAGAGTATAGTCTAGGTGGCCAAAGACTGCAAATCTCACTCAAAGAGAAAGATCTTGGGGTGAGTATAATACCGAGCACACTTCCTGAGGAAACATCAATCAGACAACTGCTGCAGCATACAGGCATCTGGCAAACCTAAGAATAGTGTTCCAATTCCTCCCCAAGGAATCGTTAAAGACTCTGCACCATATACGCAGGCCCATACTGGGTATGCAGCAACAGTTTGGAACCCACACCTGGTCAACACGTCAAGAAATTATAGAAAGTGAAAGGTTTGCAAAAAGACTAGTTCCAGAGCTAAGGGGATTGTCCTATGAAGAAAGGTTAAGGGAAATCGGCCTGACGATACTAGAGGACAGGAGGTTAGGGGAGACATGATAACGACATTTAAAATACTACGAGGAATAGATAAGGTGGACAGAGACAGGATGTTCCAGAGATGGGACACAGAAACAAGGGGTCACAATTGGAAGTTGAAGACTCGATGAGTCGAAGGGATGTTAGGAAGTATTTCTTCAGTCATAGAGTTGTCAGGAAGTGGAATAGCCTAGAAAGTGACGTAGTGGAGGCAGGAACCATACATAGTTTTAAGACGAGGTTTGATAAAGCTCATGGAGCAGGGAGAGAGGGACTTAGTAGAAACCAGTGAAGAGGCGGGGCCAGGAGCTATGACTCGACCCTACAAATATGTGAGTACACACACACACCAAAAAGGTAAATATATAATGTATGGTTAAAAATAAAAATAAAAATACGAAATATCACTAGAAACCATTCTACGCTCTTACATTGTCTGTCCTTGTTCAGTAGTCTTCAAAAGAGCCTGGAGCATAGTTGCACTATCTTTGTAACCTGCAGCATCCATCCTGTTCTGAAAAAAAGTTATTTTAAGTCCCAGAGACAAAACATATCCTAATCATTTTCAAAACACCTATACTAAAACTTATATTTTACTAATGGATATCTTTGTTTCTGATCCTACAATACTCTTATAGTTCAAAATAAATGTTGTAAGGTTTGATATACAGTACGTAGTTCATTTTAATCCCATAATTCTTAAAATTCCTAGGTAGTGGGTTGGTAGACAGCAACCACCCAGGAAGGTACTACCATCCTGCCAAGTGAGTGTAAAACAGAAACCTGTAATTGTTTGATTGCTGGTGTCTTTTTTCTGTCTCATAAACATGCAAAGTTTCAGGTAAGTCTTGCTACTTCTACTTACACTTAGGTCACACTGCACATGCATAGACAAGCATATACAAACACACACACCCCTCTGGGTTTTCTTCTATTTCTTTACTAGTTCTCCTTGTTTATTTCCTCTTATCTCCATGGGGAAGTGGAACAGAATTCTTCCTCCGTCATTCATGCGTGTCGTAAGAGGGGACTAAAATAAGGGAGCAAGGGGCTAGTAACCCCTTTTCTTGTATAAATTACTAAATTTAAAGAGAAACTTTCGTTTTTTTTTTTAGGTCACCCTGCCTCGGTGGGATATGGCCAGTTTCTTAAAAAAAGGAAAAAATCTTAAAATTAAAAGTTTAGACTCCTGCTTTCTTTCAATACTGCTTCTCCTGTAGCTCTAGATCTCTTCTGCATCCAAATACGTATAACCTTCTTTTCATTCATAACATTAACAATCATTTCTTTCTTATCTATATTACATTCATACACATTAAAAAAAAAAAAGCTTTTAAAAATTCCCCCTTTTTTTATTAAATGATGAAAAATAATTATACAGTTTAAAAAAAATTAATGCTAAATCATAAAAAAGTTTATTTGGTTTTTTTCGAACTCAATTTTTCAGAAGGTTTTTTCAAATTCAAAAAAAATTTTTCCCCCAAACCCAAATTTTTTTTTTTGGTTGGCTGTTACCCAAATTTAAAAGGCCCCAAGGTAACTTATTTAAAAATAAAAAAACAAAAAAAATGCAAAAGAAACAAAAAATAGTTTACGGGAAGTTCTGGAGGTCGGGGTTTTTTTGGGGAAGCCAAAAAAACAGTAAACTACGGGCGATTTATTAAAAAAGCGTTAAACGCCAAAGGGAGTAGGAACCCTTTTAAACTCCGGGTTCCCTGCATTTCCTTTGGGGCCCCCCTTTTATCTGATGAAAACTAAAATTAAATTTACAAAATTTTTTTTTTAAGGGAATACAAACATTGGGACCCCAATGAAAAAAAAGCCTTTTGGATGATTCAAAAATGAATGAAAGGTAGGGCCTTTATACACGGAAAATTTTTTTATATGATGCTGTTTTAATGAAATAAAAAAAACCCTTGAGAAACAGCACCGGGGAGGGCATTTTCATTCTCACTAAAGATTTTCTTCATATGGTAGAAAACACAATTCAAAAATTTAATTTTTTAAAACATCATGAATTTAGAAGGGGGGTTATGATATTTTACAGCACATTTAATATCATGGAAATACTGATCATTCATTTTGGGGGCCCTTTTTAGTTAAGAAAAATTAAAAAAAATTAGAAAGAAGCACTGTTGGTTTTTTTCCCTTTTTGGAAAACCTTCCTTAACCAAAAAAAAAAAAATATCTTTTTTAATTTGAAGTTAAGGATGACAGATTTTCCTGCAACTGACATACATAGTAGGTTTCCTCTATTGGTATCTTTTTGTACACTAAAAAAAAGATATTTTGTAACTACTATACTGTACAGTACTGTATAGTAGTAAAAAAAAAACACTGGGGGGTCATTTTTATTTTGATAACATGGCCAAGCTACTGATTAGTAAATATCAAATTTGGAAACAGACGGGGTCATCGGTTATACTTTTATTTAATGGTTAAAACCTAGAACATTAACATGAATTAACTTAAAAAAAAAATTTTTTGGAAATTTTTTTAACCCCCAGGATAAAAAAAAACAGCTCAGTTGTACAATTTATTTCCACGGGTCCTTTGGGTTTTTTTTCCCAAGATGGGGCCCCAAACCAATGATTAACACCCAGATAACTACTGTTTTTGAACAGAGACAACTTTTTTAGAGGACATGCCAATAAGTCCCCCTTTGCCCCAGGACAAATTTTCCCGTTTTTTAAAAATTTTTTTTTTCCTTCCCTCCAGATACTTTAATCATGCCAAATAAAATTAATTTATGTAATTTAACATAAGATTTGTTTGGTTTTTTTAAACCCCTTTAGAGTTTATCCCCGGGGGAATTAAACCCAAAAATCATCCAGGTCTCTTTTTTCCCAAAAGGTTGCCCCTGACCTAGGGGGCAATGCTCTCCCCTTACATGCTGAATACTTTGGTTCCCCCCTTGGCAAGGGGGGGAAAAAATTTGGGGTGTAGTTTTTCCCCTTTCACCTGTTGTCCCCTTGCCTAGCAACAAGTAGGTACCTGGGTGTTAGTTGACTGATGTGGGATGCATCCTGGGGTACAAGCCGAGGACCCATGGAAAAATGACAACAGTCCCCCCAAAAAAACTGCCTTTCTTGGGGTTTTCCTCGATGGCTAACACTCCCGGGTTAAAAATAAACAAAATCTTATCTCTTATCTGTCCTTGCTTGGGGCCCCCCAGGCGGACCCCCCAAAAGTCGGCTTTTCCAGCACCCTTTCTGCTAGGCAAACAGGAACAGCAGGGGGGCAAAAAGTTAAAAAAAGGGGTTGAAGGGGGGGGAGTCGAAAAAAACCCGACCAACGCGGAAACTGGCCCAGTGACCCAAAGTGTTTTTGGCCCGGGGGTTTTCGCCCTTCCCCAATTCCCGCCCTATGGGTTTTTCTCAATCATATCATTACGATTTCTTGAGTCAAGAACAACAGGGGAAAGGGGAAAAAAGCCCAACATTTTTACCCCTGTTTGGGGCTGGGAAACCCCAGACACTCAGTATGAGGTGTGTGTGTTCCCAACACAACAACTGCCCCCTTTTTAAATTTTTCTTTTTGGGGGTTTTAATTTAGTTTTTTAAAACATCTCAAACTGTTAACAGCTTAAATTATTGTTGGCAAACAAAAAACTGATATTTTATATAGTAAAAAAAACATATGCCTAAATATGTTACAAAACATGAGGACCAGAATTCAGCTTTGTATTTATTGGAAAAATTTTAACAGTAATATATAGGGGAGCAAAAGTATGCATAATGATATAGTATTTTACAAAGAACATTTTACTTGGCATCTTGGGCAATAGAAATATGGGATTACACTGTCCCCCGGTAAAATCTGCATAATGTATTTTTTTTGTCCATAGCATGTTTGCGCCCTCTAGACCGTTGTCAACAACAAAAAAAAAAAGGGGGGTGCAAAACCTTGACAATAAAAACTTAGTTTGGCAACTTTGTCCCCAATCGACCGACGGTGAAATAAATACCCAACTTTGGGGCCTTGGCCAACATCCTCACTCGACTTCTAGCTTTCAAATCTCTTACATTGAGTTGCAATTGTTGTAAATTATTATTACATTCATGGAAGGAGCAATAAATCCTTGAAGGTCATAAAGTAATGCTGTCCTAAAGGGGGGGGATCATTATTTAATTTTGTTGGGTTAGGGTTAAAAAAATTTTAAGGGGGGACCCCGGGGTTTAAAAAAAAACCCCGGGGAAAACCCCCCAATTATGTAAGTATAATATTGTAGGGGCTCTGGGGGGTCTGGTGGCTAAAGTTTTTCGCTTTTTTTCAGCGAGGGCCTGGGTTCGATTCCCAGCCAGGGCAGAAACATTGGGCGTGTTTTTTTCACCTGTTGTCTATGTTCCCCCTCAGTAAAATGGGACCTGGGTGTTGGCACTGGTGTGAGTCGATCCTAGGACACTGACCTAATCTGCCTGAAATGCCCAGCATAACAAGGGACTTTCTTTTAATTTGTAGTATGTCACTGATGTCAGCTAGGCCTGTATACCATGTACATGTATTTGTAGTAAAAAAAGATATTATTATTATTATTATTATTATTATAAAAGCTTGTGGAAGTGTATTTTGGGGTCTGAAACAGACAACCTATTTACATTATTTTTTAAGGAAATAAATTCTTTGGTAATTCACTTGAGCAGGCTTCTGGGATGAAGTTTATTCGTTAACTGGGGGTCCCTGTAAACCCCCTTCGGGAAAAAATTTGTTAATGATAGATGACTGCTCATCGGCAGATTTTGGTCAAAAAAAAAAAAAAAAAAAAAAAAAAAAAAAAAATTTAAAAATAATAATAATAATAATAATAATAATAATAATAATAATAATAATAATAATAATAATAATAATAATAATAATAATAATAATAATAATAAAAAAAATAAAAATTTAAAATAATAATAATAATAATAATAAAAATACAGTGGACCCCCGGAACGAAAAAAAAATTCAGTGCCTTTCCCCAAATTTACCCCCTAAGAAATAATGTCAAGTTGGTTAGCCCTTTTCAGCCCCCAAAAAATTACACTTAAAAAAGCCACAATATTATACTTACATACTTGTACTTTTCCGGTGTTGTTCGGGGGTCCACTGTATAATAATAATATCTTTATTTACTACAAGTACATGTACTGGGATACAGCCCTAGCTGACATTGAATATTACTAAAAGAAAGCCTTGTTATGCAGAGATTTCAGGCTAATTAGGTAAGTTTTGTCCCAGGTGCGACCCCCCTAATCGACAAACCCCGGGTCCCCATTTTTATGGATGAATATAGACAACGGTGTAAAAACACGTTCAATGTTTCCCCCTCTTCCCCGGAATCGCCCAGACCCTCACCGTGTGAAGCAAGGCTTTTGTCACCGGCCAGGGGGCCCCGCGGTATACAAAAGTAAATTATCATACATAGTAAATATGAGTAAATTCCCTAGGATAACTAAAAAGAAGTTAGTGACTTATTTCCACTGGGGTCCTTCATTGCACCTTTTACCTCTGTTCACATAGCAGTAAAAAAGGTACCTGGGTATAAGTTTATTTAGGTACAGGCCCACATAAGTACAATAATCATGCATAGTAACATATGAGTAAATTACCCGGGATAACTAAAAAAAAAGTCAGGGGTTATTTACGGGGGTCCTTGGTTGTTGGACACAACCTGGGAAAGACCAAGGACCCCACGGGAAATTGACATTTGACAGCTCATAAAACTTTTTGGATTATTAAAACTGGGGTTATTAATCCGAATAAATTCATCTAGTTTATTATGAAGACTTAACCAGGGTAACCCAACGCGTGACACAGTTCCCTTGGGGTTACCAAGATGCCTAGTAACTGACTAATTAATTGACTTATTTCTTAAACATAGCAAAATTATTAAACAAAAAAGTACACACGAAGCACACTACAAAACCTGACTTTCCAAAAAAAAACGGGCATTTACAAAATCCACCCTTAAATAATTAAAACAATTCCCATGACTCAGAAATAGTTAATTTACAATTTTAAAAATACAAAAAAAAACAAGTCATGTGCAATAACATTGTGCCAATCATTTGGGGAAAACCTGGGGTGTTATTTCAAAATTTTAGCGTTTCTTTCGCCTTTTATTAGCTGAGGTTGACTGTTATGATGTAGTAATGATGTTCATGGTTACCTGAGTTCAAAAATTTTGGAGGAATGGACTTGAAGTGGGTTACATGGAGATATTTTTTGAATTTTTGGGAAATGCACAAACCTTAGACCTGACCGGTGGGAACACTGATGTTGAATGCCACTCCCTCACTCCATTTCCTAACCTCCCCCACTCCCATTTCCTAACACCCCCCCTCCCATTTTCCCAACCTCCCTCACTCCCATTTCCTAACATCCCTCCTCCCCTTTCCCAACCTCCCTCACTCCCATTTCCTAACACTCCCCCCACTCATTTCCAACACTCCCTCCCCCATTTCCCAACACCCCCCCTCCCATTTCCTAACCTCCCTCCCTCCCATTTCCTAACACTCCCCCCCTCCCCTTTCCCCAAAACCCCCTCACTCCCATTTCCCAACACTCCCCCCTCCCCTTTTCCCCAACCTCCTCCCCTCCCATTTCCTAACACTCCCCCCCCTCCCATTTCCTAACACCCCCCCCCCATTTCCCCCCTCCCCTTTCCCAACACTCCCTCCTCCCATTTCCCCAACACTCCCTCCCTCCCCTTTCCCCAACACTCCTCACTCCCTTCCTCCTCCCCCACTCCCATTTCCTAACCTCCCCCCTCCCCTTTTTTAACCTTTCCCCCCATTTCCCCAACACTCCCTCCCTCCCATTCCTAACACTCCCCCCTCCCATTTCCTAACACACCCTCACTCCCTTTCCTCACTCCCTCCCTCCCTTTCCTAACACTCCCTCCCCCCCATTTCCCAACACTCCCTCCCTCCCCTTCCTAACCTCCCTCACCCCATTTTCCCAACCTCCCTCCCTCCCATTTCCCAACCTCCCTCCCTCCATTTCCCCCTCCCCCCCTCCCCTTTCCCCCTCCCTCCCTCCCATTTCCTAACACCCTCCCTCCCATTTCCTAGCACTCCCTCCCCCCCATTTCCTAGTACTCCCTCCCATTTTCTAGAACTCCCTCCCCCCCATTTCCTAGCACTCTCTCCCCCCATTTCCCAACACCCCCCCCATTCCTTCTACCTCCCTAACATTCCTTCACCTCCCCCCTCCTTCCCCCTACCTCCCTAACACCCCCACCTCCCTAACACCCCCACCTCCCCAACACTCCCCTCTACCTCCCTAACCTTCCCCCCCTCCCTAACCTCCATCACCTCCCAAACCCCCCCTCCCCTCACTCCCTCACCTCCCCAACACTCCCTCTACCTCACTAACATCCCTTTCCCCCCCACCTTTCCCCCTAACACACCCTCCATTCCTTCTACCTCCCTAACACTCCCCCTCCTCCCCAACACACCCTCCCATTCCCTCTACCTCCCCCACTCCCTCACCCTATCCCTATATCCCCAGTCCCCTCCCTCCTATTCCCCCTACCTCCTAACACTCCCTCCCATTCCATCTACCTCCTAACACTCCCCCCCTCCCTCCCATTCCCCTACCTCCCCTCTCCCTCTACCTAACTAACACTTTCCCAATCCCCCACCTCCCCAACCCTCCCTCCCTTCCCCCTACCTCCCTAACCTCTTT